>CM060965.1:154616873-154739373 GCA_030765045.1 Tenodera sinensis | reverse complement strand
AATACATATGTTAAGTAATAAATTGCTTTCTTCTTTCTTTTAATGAGTTTAGCTTCCTTCTACCCAATAAGTCATATTGGATGGTGAATTAATGAAATGAAACAGGTATACCAATAAGGAAAAGAGAGGGAAAGATACTGCACCCTCACTACATTATGGAATGACACAGGATATTTAAGTTGAAGCTGTATATTTACGCTCATTATACTGTTGTTTGACCACACAAATACACTGTAATAGTAAAATTGAGCCCCATTTGTGCAGAAATTTTAAACCACTTAATTTCAGAAACAGATTGTTGAATGGCGTCGTTGGAAGTTTTCTGATGGCTTATGTTTATTGAGACTTTTGGAGAACTGGGATTTCAATTCCTCAACCCTCTGTTGTTGAGAGTATCCTACATGACAATAAAATTAATTGTAATGTTGAAAAATATGATAGCAAGAGCAGTATGACCTTTTCATCCTGCAAATATTAATGTACAGTGTGATAATTATTATATTGAAGTAAATAAGTGATAATAATAATAATATATATTTTAAGAAAATATATAAACATACTGATATAAATGATCTTGTCATATTCAACGGATATGTTTTTTTTTTTTTTTTTTTTTTTAATTGGCATCTAATATTAAAGTAGGTACATGGCATAATGAATAATTGCAAATTAAGCAAAATGGTTTTTATTATGTAAAATATGTTGTTGTTAGCTAATGCTGGATTTCTGACAATGAAGTCATTAATCCTCTTGCTCTCCAATATTTTTCACTGATAGATGGGGCGCTAGAAGTGGCCGGGCATATTTGAAGGTGATCTTGGTCCATTTCCTGTTGCAGATCACACAGAGGACAGAGTGGTGAAGAATATATCCCAATTCTGTTTAAATGTTTTGCCAATCATGTCCTGCAATTAAACTGAAGGTTGCAATTATGTAAAATATAAAAATAAGTTTCTTCCCAATTTTGTTAAAACATGCACATAGTCATTGTGAATGTCCATCCAATATTGTTTGGTAGTTTCAACTGCACCACATAGTCTATTGCAATGGAGGGAGGTATACAGCTGAGTAGGGGAGGTGGCTCTGCACTTTTAAAACAATGTTTTGATGTTCTAGTTTAGGAATGCCAATTTCCCTAATTTTATAAGAACTTGTTATAATTAATATAATTTTACAGAAGATATTTTCTTCTTTTGACACTTCTTCCATAATCATGAAAAGCACTTTCCTTTTCCAGGTATCAACAGTAGTGCATCACCATGTTAACTATCCAATCATCATGGTGTCTTCTTTCAATGTCTAAATCTTCGTTGAAAACACTCACCTCACTGTAAAACACAAGACAATGATCTGGAGCATGTGAACATGTAGGAAGTGTAACTTCAAACTCATATTACAACCTTGTTTTCCTAAATTTTCCAACATGGTGTTCACAATGATTTTGTAATCTGGACTCCTTCTGTTTCCTAGGGAATTGTTTACATCTTTGTAGCTATGTCAACTTTTCTGTTTGGTTCATTGTATCCTCAAAATTGGTGTCACATTAACTTTCTGATGAGGTCCAATAAAAGCATCTGCTTTCAGTGAGGACAGTGAGTGTTATCACAGAATGACTGTGATAATGCATTACATATGTACTTAAAACACTCACTGTCCTTGTCTAGGGGCACCAACTGGCTCATGATACCCAATTGTATGAAGCAAATTCCTTATTTTCTCAAAAATCCAATGTGATAGAAAAAAAAACCACATTACACGTTCAACTCAATGCAAAAAAGAAACTGTTTGTGAACATGTATTCATTCAAAAATATTTTTTATGTAGAGCTGTGTTATTACCAACATTTGTCTTCTGAGAGTTCCAGGTATTTCCCAGACCTAAATACAGGAATTAGATCATTTTAGTATTAGTCCCTCACATTTTTCATTATTGTTTTCTACTTCCTGTGTGAGGAAAAAACACAGTTGTTCTCTAAAATGACTAGCCTTATTAGTCAGCCACAATATGAGTGCATTCAGTGAGAAGAGTTACTAAACATATACATCACAAGTAGGTGGGGCTTTGGAGGTACAGTCGTGTAAAGGAAACATCACCAATACCAAGATGCTTGCAATGAGGTGTGCTAACAATGTAAACAGAGTAATAGCAACAGTTCAAAATTGCTATCTACAAGACAGTTGAACTGTAACCAGTGACAGTGCTGTCACAATATTATATTGTATGGATTCTAGAGTCTCTAATAAGCATAATTCATTAGTGATATTACTGTATGATAATAATTGCTTTGTTTTATACGCTAATATGTTGTATAACTTTTTTAAAATTTTGCTTAGAAATGCAAGTTTTTTTATTTATTGACCCATTGTTGCTGGTGTTTATGTTTTGATTTTAATAACAGTGAAAGAAATCACATTCAATTCTTACAAATTCAATAACCTGGCTTCTTTTGAGATCAACTTCTAACAATACTATAAAATAAATATTATTGGCAGAGACAAAAAATGCTTCCTGACAATGCAATCAGTGAGGCTACAATAAAAGGTTATGTCATAAGGTCACATTCCGTGTTATCAAAGTCGCCACAATAAACTTAAAGCACAGAGAACTTTGTGCCATTGTTGAACAGTTGGGCCAACAAATTTGATACAGTATTCTTAGCGCTCAAAGCAAAAGGTGAATGTGACCATCTTTTCTATGAAAAGTCCCTTCAATGTCTTTGGTTATCAGTATCAAATGCTGACGAGATTTTTTTTTCTACATATATCTTGGTTGTAACAGATAGAAGGGCAATGAAATACGAAAGTGTCATAAGTTATTATATGTTGCAATTTGGTGATGCTGATTGATGGGCAATGGTCCTGATGTCTGATGCATGATATACATGTAGTGATTCATGTCATGATAATAATAAAATAAATGATTCAACTTGGAGAAATTTTGAACAATAATGTTACGGTAACATTATTCACCTGTTAATTTTAATTTCAGTAATGTCTATGTGTATTAATTTTACTCAAAAACTTGTGCGAAATTAATGTAAATTTTTAGTATAATATTCAACAGAAAACACCACTAACTTAAATTATTAATGCAAATTTTTCAAATAATTACCACCAAAAAATCTTGCCTTTGATGATGTTCTTTCGCATAATATTTATTGTGCTAGGAAAGAAAGGATAAGTTGTTAATATGAAGACAAAGTAGGTGAGTACTGTTTTCATTGTGTGACTGTACATTCCCAGTATCACCTTTCCCCTCGCATTCCCTCACTCCGTGCATATTCCTAGACTTATGGTAGTAGACAAATCTGTGGCGCCCTCCTTGAAGTACATTCATATCATGGCCAAGTAGTACATCATGACAAACACAATAATATCCTGCTTAATAATAGTACATAACAGACCCAATAATAATTACAAATCAATGTAGGACTGTAAAACACAAATAATAATTGGGTTTGCATTAAAAATAAACAGCAACTGAAGGGTGTAAACTCAAAGAAATAATATTTACAGCTTATACTTCATAAAAAGAATAGTGGGATTTAGTAATTCAGCTTTTTTTTTAATTTTATTGGTGAAAGGTAGTATGATGTAATACAACAGAAATTGTCTACAGAAGGTCTTTGTATGTTATGTTCACAATATTTTGTTTACTCACTATTGTATGTTTTATATACCTAATTTAATTTATTGATATAAATGCTAGGCTGATGTTAGATATGTGTTTAGTATTGGCCCTAGTCATTCACCTCACAATACACAAACCCATAACTATTACAAAATCAACTTTTAAAAACTATAAAAGTCTCATCCTTCTACTGTCCTATTCATCACCACTTCCATTTATTTATTTCATTCCATAAAATTTTTCCCACACCTCTCAGTTGCGATTGGCCTTAAAACATTTTTCTCACTGTCAGCTCTTTATTTCTATTTAACCATTTCCTACAGATCAATTGTTTTCTCCTTGGTTTGTACCTGAACATACTAAATGGATTTTGTCTTCCCTCCCACTACATATTGGACATCTTTCCTTTAAGACATTCTCTTTTTCATCCCTTAATTTTCATATTCCCAAATGAAATCAAGCAACCCCTTCCCCTTCAAACCTCAGTGCATAACTCTCTCCCTAATTTGCATTTCCATTCATTGGGATTTAATATTTAATATATACCATATAAGTATTTGATGTTTGTATACTGTTTAATCATGTCAAAATGTCTTTTTAGGTGAAAAATGAATGAATAGTTATAACTACTTCACTGCTCACTAATAGTGCCTATGTTAGTGCACATTTAGAACTTTTAGTAGTGTCTGTTTTAAGCATTTTATGAAGGTACTTCAAAAGTAAGTTACACATGTTATCCCACGCTGAGACCATCATGCAACAAGAATGGCACTTTGTCAGAACAGAGTTCATGTTCCAGAATTTCTGCTGAGTTCTCCTATGGTACTGATAACAGGTGCATCAGCGTACAAAGTGGTGCATTAACTGGAAACATACTCCAAAGTTGAATACATGGGACAGTATGATTCTTGTGGACAAAATGTCAAAATTACACAGGGATTCACTATGATACTCTGTGCTATAAAGACAAAATGTAATGTCGCATCTAGCCATAGTGAAATTAAGCAGGCATTGTTCTACATGACAATGCAACACCCCTCATGGCATGCATAACACAAGCCTTGTTTCAATGTTTTTGATGGAAGATATGGAAGAATCCAACATGCAATCCAAATCTTGCACAGTGCAATTTCTATCTGTTCTGCACGTTGAAAGAACATCTGTAAGAAAATAGATTTGCCAAACATTAAGAGTTCACACAATGGTCCTTAAATGCCTCTATGACCAAGGAGTACATTTCTATTATTGATGAATTGAACAACTGGCAAAATGTTCAGACCATTGTTTAGAGAAATTTGGTAAACTATATTGAAGAATAGTTCATGTATCTGTGCCACTTTGCAATATAGTACAACATTCAATAAAAGCTACTTGGCCTGTCATAATCATGTGTAACTTATTTTTTGAAGTACCCCATAATTGCCTATTGTGGTGATCTCCACCTAATACCTATGACAACAGTAGGAAATAATTGGAAACCATAACACTATAAATCTTAATAGAGCTCAAATATTTCTCCTCTTTGCTCTTATTATGCTTTGTTAGTTTCAACAGGTTGACTGCAGAGCAGAAGTGGGAAGTCCAACACCCAAATGGCGGCGACCAAGTTTAGAAGAGCAGCTTATATTCGAAGAACCACCGGTTGAGGGCCGCCCAGTCATCAGGCTTACCAGATGTCCAGATGTGACCAATCCCTTACCTGTAGCCCCCACAATACACATCGCAAATCGTTATGCCCCGCTGGAACCCATCAAACGCAGGAACAGCCATCAGACATAAAGCGTGATTTCTTTGTTTATAGTTTGATCAAAACAGGTGAAAGCAGAATTCTATTTATTAGGAGAGCGACTGATGGAGTACAGATAGGCTATGGTGCAATTCTTTAATTTCTGTTTAAACGTCTAAAAATATGTGTTCCTTTATCATGTTTCCTCACCCTCAAACATCTTTTTATGTGTCCTTTGATGTAGTATCTGTTGGGTGCTTTGAGCATCATAAGTCTTTCATCAAACCTACTTAGAGAACGTATTTCACAATTTTAAAGAAAATTGGAAAGAAAGTAGTGGTGGTTTTAGGCTCTAAAGCTACTTGCTTTAATGCAAGCACACTTTTTTGGAATAAAATTTTCAGTGTTTACTGAGGGTGGTTCTCAAATAAATGCTATTCAATTATTTACACCAAAAAGGAAATATCACTTTCTATTCCTCAGCCCAAGTACATAGTTCAAGAACTCAAAGTAATGACCACAAATACTTACTAATGCAAAAACTAATTTTAATAATAGATAACACATGACTTACACAAAATTATTTCTATAGAGACATTTACTCACTGTGATATTTGCCATGTTTTTCATATACATACCTTGTCTACCAAATACCCATCCTACTTTGAGTCTTTAACAATCTCTATATTAATTCACAAGTGCCTCCACAAATAATGAACAAAACAGATTTGGGACTCTTCTGCAAATTATTGGTCATTCCAAGAGCTTTCCAAATTACCATCATACAAAATGAGCAATTCAATAATAACAGCAACTAAATTACACAAATGCTTCAAAATCATCGCTACATAAAGAAACGCTTATAATGTATCTTATTGTTTTATCTTCATATGTGTATAAATATACTGCTGTGAAAAATGTGAAACACTTACAATTACAATTTTCTTGAAAACTACACTGAAAATTAATTAAACATATTGATATCTTATCTTTATTTTACTTCATCTCTGTAACATTTTCACATACATTAAAAACATACTTTAACTTCCTCAGTCCATTTAATATTGAAAGCATAAGACAGCTGTCAAACAGAAAACAACCTTATTGGTCCACAGTTCAATTCTCCTAAGGTCAAATTGAGATGCACAGACACAGGACACTAATATCTTTAAACATCGTCCAGTAATCTTGGCCATAGGAGATACTGGAACCAAAGAGGTTAGGGCTATCTTACACAATTAAATGGGAAATAATCATTACAGAATCTCGCTAATTCAGCATATTATTAGTAATTCCATACACACTAAACCAATATAAATTACCTTAATCTATCAATAGGTACAGAGAGTTAGCTAAGTGCAGAGTTATTAATCTTTCACCATTTGTGGACATAAGTATCATACAACATAGCCACAATGTCTCTTAAGCAAGTGGGAAAAGATAAAAAGTAGGCACTGCATGAGCTTAAAATGATCTTGTCTAGTGCATATTCTCTCCTACAAGTACAACGAATTGAAATAGTTCATCAACATCTTATTGAATATTTAGGATGACTTCTGTAGTAAATTCTGTAATTTTTGTCATGTTAAAGCCAAAAAATAGGGTTATCTACAAATGGTACAGATTATTTTAAGTCATAGCATGTTGCATTTTTTCGCAGCTTATGAACAGGATTCCTTTATAATTTTATAATCAGTCCAATGTACAACCACCTACTCTGATGCACTGGGCTATGATTATAGGATCCAATCTATGATTATATCATTCCCATTATTTCATTAAAAACAATATCTATCTTACATTTCACAAAATTTTAATGCACCCAATAAACAAAAAATGCTGATTTAAAACCAAAAAGGTGAGTCAATTAATAACACTACACAACACTTACTTATAATTTACTGGAACATGTTTTGGAGGCCGACTTTCCTCTATTATAAACCGGACATCAACTGGTTCTCCCTGGTGTTGATGGTGATGTTTCCTCTGAGGTTTCCTCTGAGGTTTCCTCTGAGGTCTCCTCTGATGGTGGTTCAAGGAACTTGCTGAAGATATCCTACTCAGAGATGTTGAAATCGAATACTCTGTTTCTATTTTTCAAAATGAAGATTTGTTCTCACGTGGACAACTTTTGTTCTCCCGCTACACGTTTGAGGAGTTTTGGTTCTGGCTTTATGTTGTGGATTTTGTCCAAAAGTAAGTGGCAGCTGCTGTTTTTTCCAACTGTTTATTTTTATGTTTCTAAAGTGTTCCTTGGATCTTATTTCTAAATTTACAATATTTTAAATTTTAAATCCACCTCAGAGGAAACATTACCATCCACACTAGGGAGAACTAGTTGATGTCCAGTTGATGATGGAGGAAAGTCAGCCTCAGAAACATGTTCCAGTAAATTATAAGTAAGTGTTCCGTAGTGTCATTAATTGACTCACCTTTTTAGTTTAAATTGACTATTACAACACTGTTTTCAAACTTCCAAGAAAGAAGATAATAAAAAATGAACTTCATTTCATTTTGAAGTAGCTTCTCTAAAGATCTGCCTGTCCTTAAGCTTCCAGAATTTTGCCATCTATGTGCTAAGCTCTAGTTGAGCAAGATGTGATAGGACTATCATGCAGGCACAGATGATAACTAATTTTTGACGGCACTTCATAACCATCGGACTAATATCTATAACCACCCTAGCTCACTCTACAATCTAGTGGAGACATTAAAATAAATATTGAACATTATAGTTCATATACTGTTAAATTATTAGAATGTATTACTCTTTTAGTTTGCTTTCCAATGTTACCTTCTATGTTAATATGACTGTTCCAGCGTGTGCAACTCTTTTTTAGAGATCATACATGTCCCATGCTCAATGTAAGTAAAATGGGATAAAATAAACATACACTTATGCTTGTAGAACAGATAGCTGAGGAAGAGAATCTAAAGATATCTAAATCACTCTCAGAAATACCATAAACAAAAACATTCCTAATTGCTTTATACTTAATGCTGTAAAACCACCACAGGTCTTTCCAAAACTATGCCCAAACAGAATTCTGCATCTTTACCAACAGCACTTGAAAAATACGTTCTTTTTCTTTTGGAAAACACATTGTTGCATGTTTGTCTAAGAATGAGTTATATTCGTAAGTAACCCAAATTCATAATAACTGATGTTAACTGTTGAAAACTGTTTGACATGTCTTTCATAAAGTATGATGTTCTGTATTTATGTAAAATGTTTGTACCATAGAGCTATGTTGTGTATAAAGTTAGCAACACTTTTCTTCTTATCCTTCTTCATAATTTAGGATTATGTATAATTATTTTTGAAAGAAAAGCAAAAATAGGTGTGATGCACTGAAGTAATCTTCAGTCCCTCTATGGTTCTTATATAACATTTCGATGAGACAATTTTATTGCAAGTTATGTTTATATTTATTATCACATAAATTCACTGAATTCTTCCTAATGAACCAGAGTTCAGTTTTATTGTTCATAAAATATTTTCCTTGCTGGACTTCAAAGTACAAACTGAGTATATTTGCTCTCCTTCTCTAATGCTCCTCTCTTATTCTTTATTCCTTAATACTGTAACTCTTTGCCTGATTAATTTTGTTTATAGGTATCTTTATACTTCTCAAAATCATGAGTTACATTTTAACTTTCCTTTGCAGATCTTTCCTTAATCATTATTGGTGCATTTTGCAGAAGATTGTGTCCCTAATAATTTTCATCTCTTGTAACATCTCCCAAATTTGCTCTCTTTGGCTATATTTTATTTCATGTGTGATACAGAAGCAATAGTGAATGCTCCTAAGCTGTTTGCATTTTACACATTTTTTATTTACCATTGTGTGGAATTAAAAGCAAAATTAGAAGTTATCTTCTAAACTGTACCTATGTTATGTCATTGAAAAGGAAACCATTGTTTAAGAAAAATGTGAAAAATTAATTTCACCAGATTAAATGTATAACTTAGTTTTAGAGGGGACACTTATAGTTATGATCATTCATTATTACTAGAGAAATAGTTATATATTAAAACAGTTTCACTCCCATAAAAATTCCTTCCTTATTGTAGTTTACATGCAACATTGCTATAATGCTGACTATTTCAAGCCAAAATTTCAGAAGTCTTATCAGAAGTAGAGTACTTATAGAATAATTTACAATCACAACTTCACTGTCCAAATTACAAAAATACCAATTTGCTTAAAATCTTTTTAACATTGAAACCAAGATTGGATCCTGAGCATTGAGAGTTGAAATTATGACACTTGCTTCATTTAATTTGTTATTATATAGGACATGTTTCAGAAGCCTTTCTTCTTCAATCAGTGCTGTTCTGTTAGTTCTGGTGATGTTGATGATAGAAGCTGAGATGAATTGGTATACTTGTTTGGAGGAAGGATTTCAAAATTCATAGTTTGGTGAATGTTTTTGTGAATGAAAATCTTCTCATGTATGGCAAGTTCTAAATGACCGATTACTTCTTTTAACAATTACTGAGTGGGATAGCTCAGACAGTAACATCTGTGGCTTGCATTCGGGAGGTCATGGGTTCGATCCCTGTGGCCGCGCACTCTGACATAGGTTTTGCCGTGGTTTTCCCATCTCACTTAGGCAAATGCTAGGGTGCATTATTTCATACCATGGTTTCCTTCCCATCATTTCCCTTCATTCCATTTCCTTATCACCTTTCAAGTGTACTTTCAGGCATGTAGTGTTGGCAGTGCCGGGCAGATGGTGCAGATGATTGTGCATGGTAACTGCTGTTCTTGGCACTAGGTGGTGTTTGGCCAGCCTTCTCCTCCATTGGGGGGGACGCTCAATGTGACACAGAACCATGGTGTGATAGCTGCTGGGATGAAGAGATCTCAGCTCTTGTTAGGGACTTCCACGCGTCTCTGTGGCCTGTCTACTAGTAACCCTGTGTGGCACCTTCGGTCCCCTCATTTCGTCCCTCCCTCCTAGTTTGTGGTAGCCACAATAGACCTGTGTAGGTCAAAGTGAGCAAGGTGTCCCCTCTGTGTCTGTACCCTTTACCCTTTTCTTTTAACAATTTGAAGTTTGTATGTATTTTGTGAGCTGCAACATAAATAAACTTGTAAATCAGCTGTCACACTTCCGAAATTCCACTCAAGATAGCTGTACCATATTCAGCACACCTTCTACTGGGGACTAGAATGAAGACATGTTCAGTGTCACTGATTTGTCTACAGCTGATTAAAAACTTCTGAAACATGTTCTGTATAATAATTGAGGAAGTGAAGCAACTGTTGCAAAATTGACTCAAATGATGAAGTATTTGAACAAAAAGATGTTTGTCCCTAACTCTCTGCCACAGTTGAAGAAACAAATAAGTAATGCATTTCAAAACTCTATTCAGAAGTGACCCATATCTCATAGTTTCACTCTTTGAAATGGCTAAACTATGGAGGAGAAACACTTTCAGGTCAATTGTAATATGTTAATACAGGAATAGAAAACAATAAACAACATGTGCATACAAAAAGGTTTAGATGTCAGCCATTGTCATCATTTGCATTTATATAATGAAAATAAACTCTTAATTTATTTTCCTTAAGATAACTTTATTGCACAATGAAATATAGTATAAGTGCATGTAAAATTCAGTTAAATAAATAATGTGAAACTTGTGATCAGGACTTATCTAACAATAAGCCTGGGGATATTCTAATCTGAGTTGCATACGAAGTTGATACTTCGTTTTCATTTATGTTGTTTGATGTCTTAGATAGTTCATGCAGAGGAACGCTGTAACCTCCAGAAGCCCATCATGCAGAACTGTGTTGCCTAGTACCATAGTGATCTTGTCATAATTTTGAAGTTTAAGATGCTTAAATAATATTAAATAATTAATTACTGCTGATCCTTTTAGGTATTCACAATACTCCACTGTATGAACTGATACCTTAATGTTGCTGGTGGATGCCAGTTGCCTGATGCCAGTTTTGGGTTAGCATAAGTTATTTTGCATAGAAGCAACTGTCTTTAAACCCTATTATATCTATCAATATTATTCCACTCACAAATTTTTACTCTCACTGCTTCATGTACTGAAATAAAATAGGTTAATTAGTTTACCTTTTACCTTTGGTCTTTTAAATATTACTGTTATTAAATTTTCATTCATTTTCTGACAAGTTTAGCAGTAGTGTTTGAAAAAAATATATACCTAAGGCAGCAGACATAACCTGGAAATAAGAGCTAAAGTTTGTCTCAGCATACAAAGCAGTAAAAGATATTGACTTCTAATTATTAATAGCACACCTTATAACATAACAATGTTTTTACATTCTATGGCAAAAATTTTATATACGTTTAATTTACAACCAAATTTTAAAATATTGTACATGATATTCCTTTAGCCCAAACCAAGGCTTTCAATATGAACTTGAAAAAAGTGCAGCATATAATATCTCTCAGTATGATCTTTTTCCCTATACAGTTTATCTGTATTCGCAGAATGAAGTCTATGAAGCATCTTCAAACAAGATCCTCCTCCTCCTTCTTTGTCTTTTTCTACTTCTTCTTCATTATCATCATTCATCATCATCATCCTCATCCTCATCATATATTTATCATCATTACATCATCGTCCTCGTCCTCGTTGTCGTTGTCCTCGTCGGCGTCATCGTCATCGTCATCATCATCATATTCATCATCATATTCATCATCATCATCACCACCACCATTATTCTCATTTTCAAACTCATCATTACCATCATCTCCATATCATTATTAATATTATTGATGCAATTGAATTGATTTGCACATAATACATTTAAGACTAAAAGACCGAGCGAGGTGGCGCCACAGCAACATGTGGGACTCGCATTCGGGAGGTCCTGGGTTCAATTCCCAGCGACCGTGCACTCTGACTTGGGTTTTTCCATGGTTTTCCCATGTCGCTTAGGCAAATGCTGGGGTGCATAATTTTATACCATGGTTTCCCTTCCATCATTTCCCTTCATTCCATTTTCCGATCACCTTTCAGGTGCACTTTCAGCTGCATGGTGTATGGCAGTGCCAGACAGATGGCATGGATGCTTGCACCTTGTAACTGCTGTTCTTCGCACTTGGTGGTGTTGAGCCCCTCTCCTCCCTGGGTGGGGATGTTTGTGCAACACCAGACCTGCAGGATAGTGGCTGCTCGGCAGGGTCTGGCGCCAGAATGAAGAGATCTCAGGACTTGTTGGGGACTTCTGCACATCTGTGGCCCATCTGGCTGTGGCCCTGTGGCACTCTGCAGTCCCCTCACTTCATCCCTGCCCCCTGGGGCATGTTAACCACAATAGATCTGTGTGTGTTGCAGTGCACAAGCTGTTCATCTTCTTGTATACCCTTTATCCTTTCCCAATTTAATATTGGGCACACCAGTATCATCAGCATAAATATAATTTTGGTAGATGGGTCAATTAATTAGAAGTCATTTATAAAAAGAAGAACTAAAATACAACCTAATATGAAACCTTGTGGAATACCCTAGATGACACCAAACACAGAAATAGCCATCAAATGTAAAGTGAGATTCCTTTGTTTATAGTTTGATCAAAGCAGATTTTTATTTGGGTGAGTGATTGTTGGAGTACATATAAGTTATGGTGCAATTATTTAATTTTTCTTGAAACCATCAGAAAGTGCATGTTCCTTTATCACTGTTTCCCCACTCTTAGCACATCTTTATATGTGTCCTTTGGTGGAGTATCTGTTAGATGTTTGAGCATCATAAGTCTTTCAACAAACTTACTTACAGAATGAACTTAACTATTTTGAGGAGAATAGGACAGAAAGCACAGTGGTGGTTTTAGGCAATACATCTACTTACTTCAATGCAAGCACACCATTTTGGAATAAAATGTACAGTGATTATTGAGGATGATTCTCAATTAAGTGTTATTCAAATTGACAACAAAAAGGAAACAACCTTCTATTTCTCAGCTGTAATACATAATTTAAGACCTCACAACAGGGACTATAAATACTAATGCAAAAATCAATTATATCAATAGATGAAAGTTATTACGCACAATAAATTATTCATAGAGAGCTATTTACTGTGATATTTGTTATATTTTCCATAAACATACACATGTCTACCCAATAGCTATCTTAATTTAATTCTTTGATAATCTCCATCTTAATTCACAAGTGCCTCCACTAATACTGAAGAACAAAACACATTTGGAAATTGCTGCAAACTGTCGGTCATTGCAAGAGCTTTTAAAATTACCTCATACAAAATGAGCAATGCAATATGAGCAACAGCAACAAAATTACTCAAAATGCATCAATACATAAAGAACAATTATAATGGATTTGGTTCCTTTATCTTTATACATGTAGAAATATACTGCTGTGAAAAAATGTGAAACCCTTACAATTACAATTTTCTTGAAAAGTACACTGAAAATTAATTACATATATTAATATCTCATCTTTATTTTACTTCATCTCTGTAACATTTTCAAATACATTAAAAACATACTTTAACTTCCTTAATCCATTTAATTCTGAAAGCATAAGACAGCTGTCAAGCAGAAAACAACCTTATCAGTCAACAGTTCAATTCTCCTAAAGTTAAATTGAAAGGCATAGATGCAGGACATTAACATCTTTTAACGTCATCCACTAATCTTGGCTATAGGAGACACTGGAACCAAACAGGGTAGGGCTACCTTACGCGAGTAAGTGGGGAATAATCATTACAGAATCTCACTAATCCAACATATTATTATTAATTCCATACACACTAAACCAATATAAATTATCTTAATCTATCAATAGGTACAGGGAATTTATTAATCTTTCATCATTTGTGGACATATCACAATGTCTCTTAAGCAAGTGGGGAAAGATAAAAGGTAGGCACTACATGAGCTTAAAATTATTCTCCTATAAGTACAACAAATTGAAATATTTTACCAACATCTTATTGAATGCTTAAGATGACTTCTGTAGCTAATTCTGTAATTCTTATCATGTTAAGGAACAGAAAAACAGGGTTATCTACAATTGATACAGATCATTCTAAATCAATGCATATTGTATTTTTTCACAGCTTATGAACAGGATTCCTACCATCTGTTTGGTCAGCTCTAGTTAAAGTAGTTTCACTGTGAGCAAGATGTGATAGGACTACCATGCAGACACATAAGTATCACAAGTTTTTGACGGCACTTCATAACCATCGGGGCTAATATCTATAAACACCCTAGTTCACTCTACAACCTAGGGTAGACATTAAGATAAATATTGAACATTATAGCTCATATATTGCTAAATTATTAGAATGTATTACTCTTTTAGTTTGCTTTCCAATGTTACCTTTCATATTAATGCGATTGATTGAATATATGTGGCTTTTTTATAAAAGCATGACAAGTTTCATGTACAAGAAAGTAAAATCACATGAAATAAGCATACAGTTACACTTACGGTATACAACAGCTGGGAAAGAGAATCTCAAAAACAACTAAACGATTCTCAGAAATACCATAAACAAAAGCATTCCTAATTGGTTTATATTTAATGCTGTAAAACCACTACAGGTCCTTTCAAAAATATGCAAAAACAGAATCCTGACTCTTTAACAACAGCACTTGAATACCTTTCCTCTTTGTTATTAAATAAGTTATTGCATGTTTATCTGAGAATGAGTTCATGTTAGTAAGTAATCTTTATTCATGATAACTGATGTTAACTGTTGAAAACTGTTTGGCATGTCTTTCATAAAACAAATTCTGTATTTATGTAAAATGTTTGTACCATAGAGCTATTAAAATTAACATAGAATGTTATGTATAACACCCTTCTTCATTATCCTTGTTGTTCATAATTCAACAATATATATTATTATTACTATTATTTGTTGAATAAAAGCAGAAACAAGTGAGATGCAATAAAGTAATCTTCAGTCTCTAAATGAGCCTTGATGCAATTCTATGGCACAATCATATTGTAAGTTATTGTTTATATTTATTATCGCATACCCTCACTGAATTTTCAATGTATTCATCCTAATGAACTGGAGGTCAGTTTCATTGTTCATAAGATATTTTTCTTGCTGGACTTAGATCCAAAAATTAAGCACATTTGTACCCTTCTCCGGATAAACTCTCTTATTCTTTATTCCCCATTACTACTACTCCTTGTCTGATGAATAAAATTTGTTTAAATTGCAAAGAAAGCAGTTGTGCTTTTAGGGTTTACAGCTACTTGCCTCAATACAAGAACACTTTCTTGGAATAAAATTTTCAGTGTTTGCTGAGGGTGGTTCTTAACTAAATTATTGACACCAAAACTGAATTATCACTTGTGCTTACTAGCCCACATACACAATTTAAGACCTTGCAGTAAGAACTATAAATGCTTACTAATTCAAAATACTGTTTTATTAATAGATAAGATATTACGCACATAAAACCATTTATAGAGAGCTAGTTACAAACTGTGATATTTGCCATCTTTTCCATGTACATATAGCAATTTCCTATCCTAGTTTACTTCTCTGACAATCTCCATCTTAATTCACAAGTGCCTTCAAAAATACTGAAGAACAAAACAGATTTGGGAATCTGCAGCAGTCTGCTACACAATGAGCAATACAATATGAGCAAGAATGAGCAACAAAATTACTCAACTTTTTAAAAGTGCATCAATACATAAAGAACAACAAGTTATAATGGATTTGGTTCCTTTATCTTTATACATGTAGAAATATACTGCTGTGAAAAAATGTGAAACACTTACAATTACAATTTTCTTGAAAAGTACACTGAAAATTAACTACATATACTGATATCTCATCTTTATTTTACTTCACCTTTGTAACCTTTTCACACACATTAAAAACATACTTTAACTTCCTCAGTCCATTTAATGCTGAAAGCATAACACAGCTGTCAAACAGAAAACAACCTTATTGGTCCAAGGTTCAATTCTCCTAAAGTCAAATTGAGAGGCACAGATGCAGAACACTAACATCTTTTAACATCCCATCAATGTAGTTTTCGGGCTTTTAGGCCATGGTCCACTCGAATAAACATCTGAAGTTTCGCCCAATTGATGCCCACGGCGCTTCTTCACAGAGTGAATCCTGGCTGGTTAACAACTAGAGCCCGGAAACTAAATTCTATTATAATTATCAACTCAGATCGTAAAACACTAAGCATCTTTTAACATCGTCCAGTAATCTTGGCTATAGGAGATACTGGAACCAAACAGGGTAGGGCTATCTTACGCGAGTAAATGGGGGAATAATCATTACAGAATCTCGCGACTCCAACATATTATTAGTAATTCCATACACACTAAACCAATATAAATTATCTTAGTCCATCAATAGGTACAGAGAGTTTAGCTAAGTCCAGAGTAGTTAATCTTTCACCTTTTGTGGACATAAGTATCATAAAACATAGCCAAAATGTCTCTTAAGCAAGTGGGGAAAGATAAAAAGTAGGCACTGAATGAGCTTAAAATTATCTTGTACAGTGCATACTCTCTCCCAACAGTACAACACATTCATATATTTTACTAACATCTTATTAAATGTTTAGGATGATTTCTGTAGCTAATTCTGTAATTCTTGTCATGTTAAGGGCAGAAAAACAGGGTTATCTACAATTGATACCCATCACCTTAAATCAATGCATGTTGTATTTTTTCACAGCTTATGAACAGGATTCCTTTCAGTTTTATAACCAGTCCAATGTCTAATCACCTACTCTGATGCACTGGGCTATAATTATAGGACCCAATCTATAATTGGTTATATCATTTCCATTATTTCATTAAAAACAATAATTAATCTTTCATTTCACAAACTTTTAATTCAATAAATAAAGAAAAATGCTAAGTTTATTTCATTGTGAAGTAGGTACCTTCTCTGAAGGTCTACCTTTCCTTAAGCTTCCAGAATTTTGCCATCTATTTGCTCAGCTCTAGTTAAAGTGTTCCACCATGAGCAAGCAGGAGAAGCACTTTCATGCAGGCACCGATGGATACAAACTTTCTACGGCACTTCATATCCATAGGGGCTTATACCTAGGACCACCTAGCTCACTCTACAATCAAGTGAAGACATTAAGATAAATATCCAGCATTATAGTTCATATACTGTTAAATTATCAGAATGTCTTACTTTTCTCTGTGGTTTTCCAATGTTATCTTTTGTTTCATTGTAGGTGCCTTTTTCAAAGAACATAAATGTCCCATACTCAATGTAAGTAAAACAGGATGAAATAAACATACACTTAGCTTACAACAACTGACAAAGAGAATCTCAAAGATATCTAAACCACTCTCACAAACACAATAAAGAAAAACCATTTATAATTGATTTATATTTAATGCTGTCAAACCACTACTGGTCCTTCCAAAAATATGCCCAAACAGAATTCTGCCACTTTACCAACACCATTTGAAAAATACCCCTTCTTTTATTGGAATCCATATTGTGCATGTTTGCCTGAGAATGAGTTCATGTTCGCATATAAACCTAATTAGTAATAGCTGATGTTAACTGTTGAATGCTGCATGCCTTTCATAAAGTATGATGTTCTGTATTTATGTAAAGTGTTTGTACCATAGAGCTATTGAAATTAACACAGTATGTCATGTATAAGCTTCGCAATGTCTTGCCTCTTATCCTTGTTTTTCATAATCAAGATCATGTATTATTTTTTGAAAGAAAAGAAAAAACAAGTGTGATGCAATGAAGTAATCTTCAGTCTCTAATGAGTGTTGAGGCATTTCCATGGCACAATCTCATTGTAAATTACTGTTTATATTTATTCTCACATACCCTCACTGAATTATCAATGCTTTCATCCTAATGAAACGGATGTCGGCTTTGTTGTTCCTAAAATACTTTTTCTTGCTAGACTTTGATACATACATTGAGTACACTTGTGCCCGTTCTTCAGAATATCTCTCTTATTCTTCATTCCCTAATACATCTATTCTTTGCCTGATGATTAATTTTGTTTACATTTATCTGTATACTTCTCTGAATTTTGAGTTATGTATTGACTTTCTTTAGCAGATGTTTCCTAAACCTACATTAATGCATAGGGTCTGGCACCGGGCCGAAGACATCTTAGGACTTCCATATGTCCCTTAGTCCATCAGGCTGCAACCCTGGGCACCCTGTGGTTCCCTCACTTCATCCCTACCCCCTGGGGTGTGTTAACCAGAATAGATCTCTGTAAATTGCAGTGTCTGAGGTATCCTTCTATATCCCTACACTTTACACTTTTGTCCCTTAAAATATAAAAGTAATTACACTTTAGAATTATTGGATATTTACATTTATTTATACCCTTTGATACCTTAACTTAACAGGTAATACAAACATTAAACTAATAATTATTATATATATTTTCAGTCAGTGCAATCTACTTGAGGTAACATTAGATGGAGTACAAACAATGGAATATTAGATACACCCCAAGACATGATTTGCAATTGTTTACTTGTGTAGAATACTTGCCCAAGTATGGAATACTTTTCCAACAGAGTGAGATGTTTATACTGGTTACATGCAGATGTGTGATTCTCTCAGTGGTGATACGAATGGAGGTTAGAAATGTTTCCTCTTGGGTTGCTTTGATCAGAGCACCTGTATCATCAGCATATAATATAGCTTTGGTACATCGGTCACTTAACTGGAAGACATTTATAAAACCAAGAAATAAAATAGAACCTAATATGAAACCTTGTGGAACACCATAGCTGGACACCTAACACAGGAACAACCATCACACATTAAGTGTGATTTCTTTGTTTATAGCTTGATCAAAATACATGCAATAGATTTTCATTCATTAGGAGAGTCACTGCTAGAGCACATATAAGCTTTGAAGTAATTATTTATGTTTTTCTGAAACCATTAGAAAGTGCATGTTGCTTTGATACTGTTTCCCACTGTTACCACATCTTTTTTGATTCCTTTGCTGCAGCATATGTTAGGTCATTTGGGCATCCTAAGTCTTTCATCAAACCTAGTTACAAAATGATTTTCACTGCTTTGAAGAAATTTGGAAAGAAAGCAGTGTTTAGTTTTAGGATTTACAGCTAGTTGCCTCAATGCAAGCACACTTTCTTGGAATAAAATTTTCAGTGTTTGCTGAGGGTGGTTCTCAACTAAATTATTGACACCAAAACTGAATTATCACTTTTCCTTTCTAGCCCATATACACAATTTAAGACCTCGCAGTAAGAACTATAAATGCTTACTAACGCAAAATACTGCTTTATTAATTGATAAGATATTACGCACATAAAACTATTTATAGAGAGCTAGTTACAAACTGTGATATTTGCCATCTTTTCCATGTACATATAGCAATGTCCTATCCTAGTTTACTTCTTTGACAATCTCCATCTTAATTCACAAGTGCCTTCAAAAATACTGAAGAACAAAACAGATTTGGGAAGCTGCAGCAGTGTGCTACACAATGAGCAATACGATATGAGGAAGAATGAGCAACAAAATTACTCAACATTTTTAAAAGTGCATCAATGCATAAAGAACAACAAGTTATAATGGATTTGGTTCCTTTATCTTTATACATGTAGAAATATACTGCTGTGAAAAAATGTGAAACACTTACAATTATAATTTTCTTGAAAAGTACACTGAAAATTAACTACACATACTCATGTCTCATCTTTATTTTACTTCACCTTTGTAACCTTTTCACACACATTAAAAACATACTTTAACTTCCTCAGTCTGTTTAATGCTGAAAGCATAACACAGCTGTCAAACAGAAAACAACCTTATTGGTCCAAGGTTCAATTCTCCTAAAGTCAAATTGAGAGGCACAGATGCAGAACATAACATCTTTTAACATCCCATAAATGTAGTTTCCGGGCTTTTAGGCCATGGTCCACTCAAATAAACATCTGAAGTTTTGCCCAATTGATGCCCACGGCGCTTCTTCACAGAGTGAATCCTGGCTGGTTAACAACTAGAGCCCGGAAACTAAATTCTATTATAATTATCAACTCAGATCGTAAAACACTAAGCATCTTTTAACATCGTCCAGTAATCTTGGCTATAGGAGATACTGGAACCAAACAGGGTAGGGCTATCTTACGCGAGTAAATGGGGGAATAATCATTACAGAATCTCGCGACTCCAACATATTATTAGTAATTCCATACACACTAAAGCAATATAAATTATCTTAGTCCATCAATAGGTACAGAGAGTTTAGCTAAGTCCAGAGTAGCTAATCTTTCACCTTTTGTGGACATAAGTATCATAAAACATAGCCACAATGTCTCTTAAGCAAGTGGGGAAAGATAAAAAGTAGGCACTGAATGAGCTTAAAATTATCTTGTACAGTGCATACTCTCTCCCAACAGTACAACACATTCATATATTTTACTAACATCTTTTTGAACGTTTAGGATGATTTCTGTAGCTAATTCTGTAATTCTTGTCATGTTAAGGGCAGAAAAACAGGGTTATCTACAATTGATACCCATCACCTTAAATCAATGCATGTTGTATTTTTTCACAGCTTATGAACAGGATTCCTTTCAGTTTTATAACCAGTCCAATGTCTAATCACCTACTCTGATGCACTAGGCTATAATTATAGGACCCAATCTGTGGTTATATCATTTCCATTATTTCATTAAAAACAATAATTAATCTTACATTTCACAAACTTTTAATTCAAGAAATACACCAAAAAATGCTAAGTTTACTTCATTTTGAAGTAGGAACCTTCTCTGAAGGTCTGCCTTTCCTTAAGCTTCCAGAATTTTGCCATCTATTTGCTCAGCTCTAGTTAAAGTGTTCCACCATGAGCACGCAGGAGAAGGACTTTCATGCAGGCACTGATGGATACAAACTTTCTACGGCACTTCATATCCATAGGGGCTTATACCTAGAACCACCTAGCTCATCCTACAATCAAGTGAAGACATTAACATAAATATCCAGCATTATAGTTCATATACTGTTAAATTATCAGAATGTCTTACTTTTCTCTTTGGTTTTCCAATGTTATCTTTTGTTTCAATGTAGGTGCCCTTTATAAAGAACATAAATGTCCCATACTCAATGTAAGTAAAACAGGATGAAATAAACATACTTAACTTACAACAGCTGACAAAGAGAATCTCAAAGATATCTAAACCACTCTCACAAACACAATAAAGAAAAACCATTTATAATTGATTTATATTTAATGCTGTCAAACCACTACTGGTCCTTCCAAAAATATGCCCAAACAGAATTCTGCCACTTTACCAACACCATTTGCAAAATACCCTTTCTTTTATTGGAATCCATATTGTGCATGTTTGCCTGAGAATGAGTTCATGTTCGCATATAAACCTAATTAGTAATAGCTGATGTTAACTGTTGAATGCTGCATGCCTTTCATAAAGTATGATGTTCTGTATTTATGTAAAGTGTTTGTACCATAGAGCTATTGAAATTAACACAGTATGTCATGTATAAGCTTCGCAATGTCTTGCCTCTTATCCTTGTTTTTCATAATCAAGATCATGTATTATTTTTTGAAAGAAAAGAAAAAACAAGTGTGATGCAATGAAGTAATCTTCAGTCTCTAATGAGTGTTGAGGCATTTCCATGGCACAATCTCATTGTAAATTACTGTTTATATTTATTCTCACATACCCTCACTGAATTATCAATGCTTTCATCCTAATGAAACGGATGTCGGCTTTGTTGTTCCTAAAATACTTTTTCTTGCTAGACTTTGATACATACATTGAGTACACTTGTGCCCGTTCTTCAGAATATCTCTCTTATTCTTCATTCCCTAATACATCTATTCTTTGCCTGATGATTAATTTTGTTTACATTTATCTGTATACTTCTCTGAATTTTGAGTTATGTATTGACTTTCTTTAGCAGATGTTTCCTAAACCTACATTAATGCATAGGGTCTGGCACCGGGCCGAAGACATCTTAGGACTTCCATATGTCCCTTAGTCCATCAGGCTGCAACCCTGGGCACCCTGTGGTTCCCTCACTTCATCCCTACCCCCTGGGGTGTGTTAACCAGAATAGATCTCTGTAAATTGCAGTGTCTGAGGTATCCTTCTATATCCCTACACTTTACACTTTTGTCCCTTAAAATATAAAAGTAATTACACTTTAGAATTATTGGATATTTACATTTATTTATACCCTTTGATACCTTAACTTAACAGGTAATACAAACATTAAACTAATAATTATTATATATATTTTCAGTCAGTGCAATCTACTTGAGGTAACATTAGATGGAGTACAAACAATGGAATATTAGATATGCCCCAAGACATGATTTGCAATGGTTTACTTCTGTAGAATACTTGCCCAAGTATGGAATACTTTTCCAACAGAGTGAGATGTTTATACTGGTTACATGCAGATGTGTGATTCTCACAGTGGTGATACGAATGGAGGTTAGATGTGTTTCCTCTTGGGTGGCTTTGATCAGAGCACCTGTATCATCAGCATATAATATAGCTTTGGTACATCGGTCACTTAACTGGAAGACATTTATAAAACCAAGAAATAAAATAGAACCTAATATGAAACCTTGTGGAACACCATAGCTGACACCTAACACAGGAACAGCCATCACACATTAAGTGTGATTTCTTTGTTTATAGCTTGATCAAAATACATGCAATAGATTTTTATTTATTAGGAGAGTCACTGCTAGAGCACATATAAGCTTTGAAGTAATTATTTATGTTTTTCTGAAACCATTAGAAAGTGCATGTTGCTCTGATACTCTTTCCTACTGTTACCACATCTTTTTTGATTCCTTTGCTGCAGCATATGTTAGGTCATTTAGGCATCCTAAGTCTTTCGTCAAACCTAGTTACAAAATTATTTTAACTGCTTTGAAGAAAATTGCAAAGAAAGCAGTGTTTAGTTTTAGGGTTTACAGCTACTTGCCTCAATGCAAGCACACTTTCTTGGAATAAAATTTTCAGTGTTTGCTGAGGGTGGTTCTCAACTAAATTATTGACACCAAAACTGAATTATCACTTTTGCTTACTAGCCCACATACACAATTTAAGACCTCACAGTAAGAACTATAAATGCTTACTAATGCAAAATACTGTTTTATTAATACATAAGATATTATGCACATAAAACTATTTATAGAGAGCTAGTTACAAACTGTGATATTTGCCATCTTTTCCATGTACATATAGCAATTTCCTATCCTAGTTTACTTCTTTGACAATCTCCATCTTAATTCACAAGTGCCTTCAAAAATACTGAAGAACAAAACAGATTTGGGAATCTGCAGCAGTCTGCTACACAATGAGCAATACAATATGAGCAAGAATGAGCAACAAAATTACTCAACATTTTTAAAAGTGCATCAATACATAAAGAACAACAAGTTATAATGGATTTGGTTCCTTTATCTTTATAGGTGTAGAAATATACTGCTGTGAAAAAATGTGAAACACTTACAATTACAATTTTCTTGAAAAGTACACTGAAAATTAACTACACATACTGATATGTCATCTTTATTTTACTTCACCTTTTTAACCTTTTCACACACATTAAAAACATACTTTAACTTCCTCAGTCTGTTTAATGCTGAAAGCATAACACAGCTGTCAAACAGAAAACAACCTTATTGGTCCAAGGTTCAATTCTCCTAAAGTCAAATTGAGAGGCACAGATGCAGAACACTAACATCTTTTAACATCCCATCAATGTAGTTTTCGGGCTTTTAGGCCATGGTCCACTCGAATAAACATCTGAAGTTTCGCCCAATTGATGCCCATGGCGCTTCTTCACAGAGTAAATCCTGGCTGGTTAACAACTAGAGCCCGGAAACTAAATTCTATTATAATTATCAACTCAGATCGTAAAACACTAAGCATCTTTTAACATCGTCCAGTAATCTTGGCTATAGGAGATACTGGAACCAAACAGGGTAGGGCTATCTTACGCGAGTAAATGGGGGAATAATCATTACAGAATCTCGCGACTCCAACATATTATCAGTAATTCCATACACACTAAACCAATATAAATTATCTTAGTCCATCAATAGGTACAGAGAGTTTAGCTAAGTCCAGAGTAGTTAATCTTTCACCTTTTGTGGACATAAGTATCATAAAACATAGCCACAATGTCTCTTAAGCAAGTGGGGAAAGATAAAAAGTAGGCACTGAATGAGCTTAAAATTATCTTGTACAGTGCATACTCTCTCCCAACAGTACAACACATTCACATATTTTACTAACATCTTCTTGAACGTTTAGGATGATTTCTGTAGCTAATTCTGTAATTCTTGTCATGTTAAGGGCAGAAAAACAGGGTTATCTACAATTGATACCCATCACCTTAAATCAATGCATGTTGTATTTTTTCACAGCTTATGAACAGGATTCCTTTCAGTTTTATAACCAGTCCAATGTCTAATCACCTACTCTGATGCACTGGGCTATAATTATAAGACCCAATCTATAATTGGTTATATCATTTCCATTATTTCATTAAAAACAATAATTAATCTTACATTTCACAAACTTTTAATTCAACAAATAAACCAAAAATGCTAAGTTTACTTCATTTTGAAGTAGGAACCTTCTCTGAAGGTCTACCTGTCCTTAAGCTTCCAGAATTTTGCCATCTATTTGCTCAGCTCTAGTTAAAGTGTTCCACCATGAGCAAGCAGGAGAAGCACTTTCATGCAGGCACCGATGGATACAAACTTTCTACGGCACTTCATGTCCATAGGGGCTTATACCTGGAACCACGTAGCTCACTCTACAATCATGTGAAGACATTAAGATAAATATCTAGCATTATAGTTCACATATTAATAAATTATCAGAATATATTCTTTTCTCTAAATATATTACTTCCTACATATTTCTCAGAATATCTTACTTTTCTCTTTTGTTTTCCAATGTTACCTTTTGTTTCAATGTAGGTGCCTCTTTTAAAGAATACACATGTCCCATGCTCAATGTAAGTAAAACAGGATGAAATAAACATATACTTACACTTACAGTAGCTGACGAAGAGAATCTCAAAATTATCTAAACCACCCTCACAAACACAATAAACAAAATCATTTATAATTTATTTATATTTAATGCTGTAAAACCACTACTGGTCTTTCCAAAAATATGCCCAAACAGAATTTTGCAACTTACCAACACCATTTGAAAAATACCTTTATTTTGTTGGAATCCATATTGTTGCATGTTTGCCTGAGAATGAGTTCATGTTTGCATATAAACCTAATTCATAATAGCTGATGTTAAATGTTGAAAACTACATGCGTTTCATAAAGTATAATGTTCTGTATTTATGTAAAGTGTTTGTACCATAGAGCTATTGAAATTGACACAGTATATTGTGTGTAAGCTTTGCAATGTCTTTCTTATCCTTGTTTTTCAAAATCAAGATCATGTATTATTTTTTAAAGGAAAAGTAAAAACAAGTGTGATGCAATGAGGTAATCTTCAGTCTCTAATGGAATGTTGAGGAAATTCTATGGCACAATCTTATTGTAAGTTATTGTTTATATTTATTCTCACATAACCTCACTGAATTTTCCACGTATTCATCCCAATGAACCAGATGTCAGTTTCATTATTCATAGTATATTTATGCTGCTGATTTCAGGCTTCCATCTGCATCCTCCACCCTATTATTCTTTATTCCCCAATACTGTAACTCTTTGCCTGATGAATAACTTTGTTAGAGATATCTTCATTCTTTTCAGTGTCATGGATTATATCTTAATCTTCTTTAGCAGATGTTCCTTAATCTATATTAATGCATTTTGCAGAAGTATGTAGTACCTAATAATTTTCATTTCTTGCAACATCTTTCAAATTTGTTCTCCGTGGTTTTCTGAAATCATCACTTGAATTATAAATATTTCTGAATTCTTAACATCTACATATATATCAATAAGGCATTCTTCACTGGTTTGCATTGCCTTCCTAACATCATTTGAAAAAGGGAGCAATTTTTTAAATTTAGTATAAAGGTGTTTCAAACATACATATAATCTTTATTGTTTAACATCTTATGGCTTTTGATGTGGATGGTCTACTCATATTAGAAGCACAGAACATATTATAACATATTATTGGCATGTAATGTGATATTGTTTCTTAGTATTCGCAATGAGGAAGAAAAGAAGTTAGCTTGTAAATTCCACCATCTTGCAAGTTATCCCTCTGCTGTGGTAATTTGATTGTAAAGCTTTTAGTCTCTTAATCGCTATACGTTTATTTCTTATTTAAGTTAGGAAAATAATTCTACAGCTTGAAATAGAGATATCTGTTACATATGTATAAATATGCTGTTGTGTATAACTGATCATGCTGAGAGATGGGCTGGCCTTTTGGTTTCAGAATACATGGAGGAAACATTCAGCTTTTGTTATTCATGAATTAGCATCATTTGAAGTTATTGCAAGTGTGAAGTTGAACACCAAATGAGTCATTACCTCCATATAGTCTATGATAAATGTAAATATGGACAATTATTGTAAATACAAGCTATGGAAAATCACTATAATAATTCAAAGCCTCAAAATATGGATAGGGAAAGAAGTTGTGATATTCCAGTTAACTAATTGATTCTATAAATTTGCACATTCACTTTAAGGATAATAAAAGAAGGTTTACATGACATCTTATAGGGTACTGTAGTTAATATTCATTTGTGCAAGCTTGCTGAGAATATTTTCAATGGTAGCACTCACCCCAATCAAAGCATTTTGCTTAATCATTTATGATATTTATTAATCAAATAAATCATAATATAAAATTTTCATGTTGTATTCTCTTTTTAAAGTCTTCCAATAAAGCTTCTGCATGACACCCTCTAACTTTTATACCGAATTTCGTTAATTCTAAAAAAACAAAAGAGCATCTTTATTCCTTAATTCTGTCTTTCTTTCTAGCTTTGTTAATACCTTCCCCTTAGCATATTATTATTTTCTTTTCTTTCATTTATTTTCCATATTTCTTAAACTCTTCATTATAGAGCAATGTGTTGAAGTTAGAATGTAGCTGTGTGTCCTTAAGTACTTTTATGTCAGCTGAAGAACATTATAAAATGGTTGGTGCTGAAATTGTGTGGTTCCCATTTGAGTGTAACCATATTCATGTGATGAATGACCATGTTCAAAACTGCAAGCTTTTAATATGAATTAGATTTATGATTCCAGATTTATATTCAGTTATTACATTTTGCCTCGTAATCTGCTTCTAGTGTTTTGCCATTCTATAGCTTTTTCTAAGATGTATTCATTTTTTGCAGACATTACTAGAATCAAATATTGTTTATACACGCAAAATATTATTAATTTAAAAACAGAGTACCTGTATTGAAATTTTATGAGTAGTTTACCTCAGATGCAGCTAAGAATAGAGTAAAAATAGTTTTATATAATTTTCAATGAAGTTGCAAGTTAAGCTTTCTTAAGGCATACATCACATTTTTAAAAATGTGATATTATTTTTTAAAAAATGTGTTTTATTGAATGCTATAAAGTAAGGTAAAGGGTAAAAGCAGCCGTCCACTGATTTGCAGCAAAAATATTTTTATACAATATTTATAATCTGCTCAAATAATGCATTGCACTTTTCCCTTTGGCATATCATCATAATTATAAAATAATTCATCACTTAACTATAGTTTCCAACATCAATCCAGAAATATTATTAATAATCAAAATGCAAAAATTTAGAAGAAAGCATTGTGATTGTAATACCATGTACAATAATCTGCACTTAATAGATTTAACTGCTTAAACAAATCTCAAACACAAGAATTAAAAACACTTGGTAGTGATTTTGGATAAAAGAAATGGGCATTGTTTGCTTAATATGAATCTGCATAGTTTGCAGAATATGCCCATATAAGGGTTTTGTGTGTTTGCAGCAACTAAGTGCATTTAAATGGGGTTTTAAATATAGCAGCCAGACTGTCATGCCCATTTTACCCTGCACAACATTATCTTCTTTTGTCCTTTACCGCAATTACACTTTTCCAAAAAATTATAATAGGTAGAGCTTTGATTTTTTGAGCATATGCAGAATAGACTGTTCTAAACAGCTGGTAAAAACTTTTTATGTTACACTTTCATGAAATTCCTCAAAGAATGTTTTCATAGATAAAAAAATTAAAAAATAAGAGTGCATCATTATTTACTTTTTAAATTGCTATTATTAATTAAAATGTCTTAAATGTTTACCAGTTATGTTGAACATGTTTGTAAAGTGACTCCAAAATTTGAAATGTGTCACTTTAACTCTTTAGGAGAAACGTGCACCTAAAGAAGAAAATGTGTGAAAAATCTTGAAAATGTTTTGTTTATTGGAATATCAATAGAGCAAAAATTAACCTTACTTATGATTTGATTATTGTTTCTGAATTAGAAGAAGCTGTAATATAAGGGGTAAAAGTTCAATTATGATAGATTGTAAAGTTTTCAAGAAACACTAACATACATTGCATTGAGATTCTGCATGGAAATTGCTGTTCTGACACTACCAAGTGACCTTAAAGGTGTAATAGCCAGGGATGCCCAAATAAACTCTGGGCCATGGACAAATCACAATGCTAAGCCATTTTATGTTTTACATAGGTGCAAACTGGTTCTTCATTTGTCCCACATAAATTACACAGAAAATTAGTTACATATGGGCAAGGAACAATTATAAAAGATGTGTCTTGGTAAATTTAAATATACACAGTTTTCAAGGTTGCCCAAATAAACTCAGTAATGTTGCCAAATATGGGTTTCTTGATGCACAATGTCACCAAACCATGCCAACTTGACATGAAGAAATACACTACTGGAGAGGTTGGCAACTATAAATCAGAGAGGAACAACACAGGTAATGAATGGAAGTGCGATCTAAAACTGAAACAATGGAACCAAAACACAAACTAAATAGTGGAATAATGTCAATAAAGAAGATGTAACATTAGCAGAAAGTGTTACAAAGTGAAGATTTCCTTTTTCCTCATTCCCTTTAGATGTTAATGATCAATGGCAATCTGCATTTCAAATAACATTCAAATTACCAGTAATCTGCGACAATTATTTCCAGTAAAATCTGATGTTTAAAGCATTCTGTTTGTCAATCACCTGCCACATATAACTCTTATAAAATTTTGTATTTGTTTCATAAATGTGCATTATGATATACACTCCAATTTAAAGTTATCTACATAATGTACAAATACATGAGCTTCTGATTTCATAGTTATTTTAGACTATACAGCTTATGCCTCTGAAATGCAACTTTGTATTTCTTTTATAAATGTAGGTAAATTTACAAAATATATTCCCATTTAAGATTATCAATCTACTACAGAACTGCATGAGCTTACGATTTCATGTCATTTCAGGTTATGTGACTAATTTGCTTCATTTTGAATGAGAATAGTTCCCGCCTTCTTGGTCATCTATGTATACATATTGTGAAAGTTACCTTCATTCTGATCTTACATGAATTGCCAACTACACGTAGCAACTTATATGCTACTACTGCTGGCTACTTTATTTCTGATCATGGGCGTCGCAAAGGGGGAGCAAGGGGCCCGTGGCTCCCCCTTGGAGAATAATAAATGTAATATGCAATCAATTACTATTAGGCTATTGCTTTAATGGTGATGTAAAGAACAATTTTTATTTGCCATAAATTAACACACTTATCTGCGACAAATACTGTAACTCATATCTTTTACAGTTTTTGGCAACAGAATAATTAATTAATATTGTATAATGGAAACTTCCAACATACACTCCCCTCTGAAAAAAAGTCTACCAATGCTCATGATTCTGATGCATTGGCGTCCTATGTTATGCGGTCCCTAAGCTCGTATTTGGCAACATTACCATAAACTCTGAGCTCTCTAATAAATCATGATGGTGGGAAGATTCATTTTTACAAGTTCCTGGCAGGCTTCCATTAGTCCCACACAATTTGCACAGGAAAGTAGTTGCATATGGATGGGGGTAAATGGCATAGTTGATGTATCATGGTAAAGTGGCATACACACTGTTCTGATATTATCCTGTGCACTCTGGTATATGTCCCACCTTCCCCTATCTTATGGGGACCTGCCACTAGCAAATTATTCTTGCTGTGATTCAGAAACTTCACATTTCAATTCTATCTGATGGTTATTAAGATATGTGATGTTATATATACAAAGAAGGCAGATCAGTTCAAATTGTCGGCAATTTTTAAAATTCCTTAAAGTGTTTGTGAGTTAAAAATACATTCGCTTTTAACATTTATAATATTTTTAAAATACACGTTTAGGTGGAGAAAATGTGTTAGTTTGTTAATTTTTGAGCAATTGTACCCAGTTCATTTTAAGTCAATGTGTACCTACACCTTATGCAGTTTTCCTTATTTCTGTTTGTTTAAATAAATGTGTACAGAATTATTAGTTTTATCTGTATCCAGTGTATATATTATGTATCAAAGCTGGTGTTATGGGACAATGTAATAAAGTATATCTTGTGTTATTTATGATTATCCATTTATTATATTCTTGTACTCATGATGAATCTGCACACGTTTATACTTTTCAGCAGAACTTCTGTATTTATGCAAGAACTATTATTGTCTGGGTGGAACATTTAGTGAATTGCAAATTCCTCACACCATTTCCCTTGACTAATACAGTATATAACATTCATATTCGTACACAAGAACTTTACAATGAAAAGCTGTTCTATATTTGCTAAAAAGTTTTTGTTTTTTCTGTGAACCATTTGCTTGATGAATCTAATTCAAATACATTTCACAACCTATACTAATGTATGAAATAACAAATGTTAAAAAATAGCCCCAACTTTTGTACAACATTCCTATTCGTGCAGTAGTTAACATTGTCTACTGTATCATAGATAGCTTCAACTGGCACGTGTTCCAAAGGTCGCTACATGCGTCTGTGGCTGCATTTGTGTACATATCTTCTGTCAATAGTGAAATGGGCTAGGAAAAAGTGCTTAGTTCTAACCTTAAGCAGGTAGTTATAAACCTGGCACTTAGAGGGTTGTCACTTAGAAAAATAGAAGAAACAGTTAATAAATTGCACTCTGTAGAATCAGTACATAGTGAACAAATTTAAAGAGCAAGGTTCTACAAAGAATTTACCAAGAAAACTTATTAGTAGGCTGAATACACAGGCAGAACATTTCATTATAAGCAGAATCTGAGAAAATTCAAAGGTAAATGTTCCTCAGCTACAACTGTTAGTAGAAAATATGTCTGGAAAAATTATGTCTGACCAAACTACAGTATTACCCCTCTTTTACACTTTTCAGCAGGCTAGAGGAAAAGTGGTGTAAAATGGAGGAAATGGGCAACAACTCAACAATTTTGTAATATGTAATGGTTATAAAAATATTGACTGAAATGTATTGCACTTTGTAAAACACCTTTTTACTACTTATTCAGATAGTAACATGGCACATAGGTACCATTAACGAGTAACCAATTTTATTATTTTGCTACTGATGAAAGGGTATGGATTTTTTATAGTTACACACACCACACATTAAAAATTTTGCATTTTGTCAGTAGGACAACCAAAAGGTTTATTTTTTGCAATAATGATAGGAAACTTAACTGTTGAACATATATCACTTTGTTTAACTATTATACAGTTCAATCAAGAACACCTAACTCTTCTTGAAGTAGTCCTAATTGATTTTTGTTTTGATCTTTTTGATCTAATTTCCTCTATTTGGTTTTCAAGTTCGTAGAGTTTTTCAAAGTTTCTTTTCACCCCCTTCTACTGATGAAAAATATTTTTGCAGCACTTCCAAAGCTGCACTCACCTCAGCACTTGTTGGCGCTACAGTCATTTTCATCTTCATCATTGCTGTTTGAGTCCACTGCAGTATGCTGATTAACAAAATCTTCCAAGTGGTTACCAGTGCTTCGTCAACTGCCATGAAGTCCTCAACACTACAGTCTGGCTGCAAAGCATCCCATGTGATCAAAAGGGAGTTGATATCTTCTTCAGGCTGCACATTTTCTGTTTTGAAGAACCCTCCTTTGTGAAAGTAGTTGGCCGTTGTAGATTGCATGACATCTTTTCATGCTTTTGCAATGTAGTGGAGGGCATCAAACACAGAAAGTCTGAAGATAGAAAGGTCTTTACCAGCATCCATTGCATTCAGTATGCGCTGCACCACACTCTTTTTGTAGGCTCATTTGAAGGAATGAATAATTCCTAGATCTAGGGGTTGGAGTTTACTGGTGCAGCTTGCTAGCAGGAACTCCCAACTGCACATTTCTCAAATGCACATCAACAGGATGAGCAGGACAGTGGTCGATGAAGAGTAGAATCTTCCTGTTCTGTACACTCATGACTTGGTCACGACCAACGATCGTATGGTCTAACACCATATTACTTTTAGAACTTGATGGGACATGGTGTAATTGGCGGGAAATTAAAATTTCACAAACATAAATGCCGGGTTCTAATACATTGTGAGTATAGGAAGATTGAAGGGACCTTAAAAAATTGCTGTAGACAGCGGTAAAATGTAAACAGTGGGGATGTAAAAGTGGGATAATACTGTATTTATCATATGTTATGGACATATGGATATCATGGCTGAACACCAAGTGTCTTATGTAAGTGCAGCAAACAGGAAGAAACCAATTAATTGCATTTGCTAAAGAGCACATCCATAAGGACCAGACGAGACTAAGACTAAACTCTCTGGATCAGACGGGATAAACAGAGTCTGGAGAAAAGTGAATTCAGACAATGATCCCAGAAACACTCTTCCCACAGAAGCATGTTGGTGGTTCCATTATGATTTGGGCCTGAATGTCATCCATCGGTGTTGGTAATATACAATTTATTGATGGCATTATGAACAAGCATGTGTACTTTGACATTCTAAAGAATAATGTAAAGCAGAGTGAAGAGAAAATGGACATGGCATCTGGTTATAGGTTTCAGCAGGATAATGGTAGTAACACAAGGTGGGACTGAACATGAATTGGTTGATATGAATGTACCCAAACTGCTAAAAATACCTTTTCAGAGTCCAAACTTGAATCCCATCAAGTTTTGTGGCAAATTTTTAAGAAACAAGTTCATAAAAGCAGAATCATATCTAAACAAAAGCTTAAACATTTTGTGGAAGAAGGGTGGAATAAAATCAGCCCAGAGGAATGCAAGAACTTGGTTACTTCTGTGAAGAAAAGGTGCAAGGCATTATTCAAGCCAAGGGGTACCCAACAAAGTATTAGATTATCAATGCTGTCTTTGTTATTAAACTATTACTTCTAATGTAAAAATGCAAACATTTTACAAAATGGTCATGCTTCTTTTACAATTTAATTTAATTTTTAACTTCATAAATTAATATTTATTTAAATCAGAATACAGCACTGGTTATATTGTTTAATATGTACAAAACATATATTAATTAAAATGTGTCTTCTTGTAAATATTAATTATTTTCTTAGAAAATTTAAGTGTATGAATAAGACTGTTAATGACTGTAATATCAGCTTATATGTGTAAATTTAATATGCTAAATCTAAAATAAGAACAAATTAAAAACTAGATGTTTCACTTATCTTAGTAATGTTGTAAGTCCTTCAATAACTGACAGGTAACTTGTTTGAATAGGTTTGAAAATGAGTTGAATGCAACTTGAAACTAGTCAGTTATTGAAGAACTTGCAATATTACTAAGATAAGTGAAGCTTTTAGTTTCTAGTTTGTTCTTATTTTAGATTTTGTTGTTTCTCTGTTAATAGCTTATTTCCTTGATTTAATGCATACTAAAATTACAAACATGCATATACGGTATTTTCTACATGGGAGAGCTGGGGTAGTTCAGTGATTTCATTTGCAGCTCTCATGTTGGGTGTCTGTGGTTCGATTTGCATCTCTGGGGTGGCAATTTCAAGCTGGCCCTATCCTAGACTTTACCTGACCAGCTCATGTGAAGTTCACATCCCCAAGGCCCAACATGGTTTGAAGTCCAGGTAAAAGCTGTAGGTCCTCTTGTTCCATCGCCATTTACCATTATCACCCCTCATTGGAGGTAACAGGCTATGCCCTGTGGATGCCTTCAGTAACAAATGAGATTCATATATTGCTTGGTGGAATGAGGTTTCCTCAGAGATCATTTAAGTAAACCAAGCATCATTTAGTATCTTGCTGCATATTTGATGGAAACTTGTTAATGAGAATGACCTGAAGTATTTGGGTAACCTGAAATATTTAAGTACTTTAGGCATTACCAAGAATGACTTATTTGTTAAGCAATTTAAATAAAAACATAACCTCTGAACAGAAAGATATAATTGTTGCACATTTACATTGAACTTTGAATTGAGCACTTACTCGTATTTGTTATTTATTAATTATATTATTTATTTGTATACTTATTTATATTGAATATTTTGTACTTCTGTTTGTGTTAAACATATGAGGATTTATTTTGAAGTATAAAGTTCAGAACAATTTTCCATTTGAAGCATGTGGGAGAATAAATCTGCATCCATCAAAAATAAAGGAAATGATTTAAGAATGGAATAAAGAAAGATCTAAAGATTCCCATGACAGGATGCAACAGTATGAAACACACTCTAATCATGTAATAGGCATGAAAGTGAATAAAAATATGAAATGGGCATATATAGATGCTGTCATTTTCCTTCCACAGCTAGAACGACCAGAATCAACATCTCAGGCTCACTTATTTTTCTTAACAAGTCAACGATTGAGGGATGCTGGAAGAAAAAGAAGCCTTTTCCTTTTTTTATACCACACCACATTGTGGATTTTCTAGATTGCCTCAGTCATTAACATAATACTCATTAAAAAGACAGAAAAGAAGAGTAATAATGCAATGTTACAGCAAATGCACTGCGATACAGTGGAATTGAAACAAGAAGTGACTTGTTGGAACCACAACAACTCTAGTAAAGTCTCCTGCATAACAGCCCGGAAAATACTTCATTCTACAAAGTCTCCTTTGCTTTGCTACTTTGTCAACTCTATATTTTAATTGCACACTCATACTTCTTTTCCTCTCCCTTATGCCCTTTTGAGTGTTGGGTTTCCTCAGTTGGTCATGATCCATTTCCTTATTTTGTCCTATCCCTAGATGTTTAGCTTCCCTCAAAGTCTTTCCTTTCTTATTCACTATTTTCTCCATATAATCGCTCCATTCTATTCTTGGTCTTCCTCTCCCTCTTCTTCCTTCCCCTCTGGCCTCCCATACCTTTTTTGGTTTACTGTCCTCATCCATCCCAGTTATGTGTCTAAACCATCTTAAAACATTTGTTTCTATCTTTTTTATTATTAGTTCTTGATTAAGGATATTCCTTATTTGACAGTTTGTTATTCTGTCCCTTCTGGTTTTCCTTATAAATTTCTGTAAATACTTTGTTTCTGTACTTGTATTTCAACTTTCATGTTTCGACAATAGTGTCCAGCTTTTCGAGCCATAAAGAAGTGTTGGGAGATAAACTGTGTTATATATTTGCATTTTTGCAACATTGTTAATTTTCTTTTTTCCTATTAGTGTTTGATTTGGTAATAGATTTGGTTTGCCTTATTTAGTATATTATTTATTTCTGTATCTATTTTTCCTTTTGAATAAAATTGATGATTGTCCATAAATATTAAAAGTTGTCAGTTTGCTCCATGGTTTCTCTGTTCTAGTCGATATTTATTCTTCTCTGTGCCCCTTTTGTTACATGCATTACTTTGTTTTATTTACATTTACTTCCATGCTTCTATCTTTGCATGTATTGGCCCACCTCCATATAAATATATGGTTCCGTGTCTGTTGTAGTGGCCTAAAGGTACTTTGTTCTTCCTCCACATTTTCTTCTTTTTGGTTGGTCTGGGTGGCTCAGTTGGTTAGACGCTGGCCTACTGATCCCAAGGTCATGGGTTCAAATCTGGCCCAGACTGATGGTTCTTAAGTGTGCTTAAAAACGACAGCTGCATGTCAGTAGATTTACTGGCATGTAAAAGAACTCTTGCGGGACAAAATTCCGGCACACCGGCGACACTGATGTGATCCTAGCAATTGACAGCGTCATTAAACAACAAAATCCACATTTTCTTCAATTGCCTTCCTCAATCCGTTTTCCAGTATTCTTGAATACCATTTCATTATTAGTGATGACAAGCATATAGCTCTCTAATTTTCACATTTACCTGTAGATCCCTTTTTGTGTATGGGTATTATAATATTTCTCTCCCAATCTTTTGGAGTTTCCTCTTGTCTCCATATCTGTCTAAATAATTTGGTCAGCCATTGTTTAACTTTTTCTCCTCCATATTTAATCAGTCCAGGTATTATACCATCATCTCCTGCAGATTTCCCATTTCTCAGTCTTTGAATGGCATGTTCTATTACTGCTGATGATATTTCTGCCTCCTTTTCTTCATTTTCCTCCTCCTGTCTATTATTATTTCTATTGTTTGTTTCAACTACAGGTATGTCTTTCCAAAAATATATTTTCATAATGTTCTTTCCAGGCTTTTAACATTTCCTTTGGTTTCCCCTTTTATTTTATTATTATTATCCATGATATTCCATATTCATTTTTATAACCCCCTTTTAAGTTTTTGACCATCTACCAAAAGCTTTTTGGATTTTATTGATAGTTATTTTCAATTTCCTTTCCAAGATTTTTCCATGTTTCAGTTTTTGCTCTCTTTACTTCTATTTTGGCTTTGTTCTTTTTTTGTACATATTTTAATCAATCTTCTTCTCTGTTAGTCCTTATAAATTTCTTCCATGCCTTCTTATTTTATTTTATTTTATCTTTCACAGCATCATTCCACCATTAGGTATTTTTCCTTTTATTACTAATATTAACCAGTCCACATACTTCTTGTCCTGTTTTGTTAATGGTTTCTTTTAGTATTCTCCATCTGTCTTCTATGTCCCAAATTTCTCCTTCTTCCTTTCCTCTCTCTGCCTCACTGAGCCTTTCAGTCACTTTCTTTGTGTACTTCTTCCTCCTTTTCTTTTTTCTCAAGTTTTCTGATTTTAATTTTAGTAAATTTTATTTCTCTTCTTTTCCTTGGAGTTTTGAAACTTGTTTCCATGATTAGCAATCAATGTTTAGTACTGAGTTCTGCACTTCGGAAACCTCTTACATCTGTTACAGCATAATTGGTCTGTTTAGTATATGTGAAATAATCAATTGTAGTTCTTACACCTCGTACTAGATTCGAAGATCATCTGGTATAATGTTTTATGTGAGAAGAAACCATTGCCAATTAAAAGATTGTTATCTAAACAATATTCAAGCATCCTTTTCCCATTTCTGTTGAATGTGCTATCTGCTCCAATTTTACCCATACTCCCATGTCCCCTTCTTCTGTCATTTCCTATATGGGCATTTCAGTCACCTGTTATGATTACATGTTTTCATTCGTCTAAAGCTTTATCTATTGTGTTCTGACTGGGTACATAGAAGATATATTTTTCATCTTCCTCTGAGTCTTCTGTAGGGGCATATATTTGTATCAATGTTATATTTTCCTCTAAAGACATTATCGCAGAGGTAATCAGAGTCCATTTAATTACCCTCCTATTTATTTCCTCTGATACAATAATTCCCACTCTCTTTTTGTCCATCTCTGAATATCTAAGCAAATAATTCTTATCTAAAATTATCTGCCCTAACCCTTTCTTCTTAGTTTCACTTATGTCTAAAACCTTAATGTTGCATTTTTCAATTTTCTCAATGATTTTCCTTTCTTTGCCTATCAGTGATGTAACGTTCCACGTGCCTAATCGTATCCTTTTCTTGTCTGGTTGTCTTCTCGTGGTCTGTCTGGCTGAATCTTCATAATTCCTCTGAATAGGTTAAATTTCAGCAGGTAGATTATTAGCCCTACAACCAGCTAGCCTGGTGGAGAGGATACCTCTTTCCTCCAGGCAAGGCAAGGCTATCCTTTGTGTTAAGGTGGAGGTTAGCCATTTCCTGCTGCCTCAGTTGTTCTGGCTGTTCCACCAGTACTTGGAGCTCTTCTGGTCTTGAGACAGAATAAGGCCATTTTATCCCTTATTCAAGAGTCATGGTTTTCCACTTGGGGTAGCGGACTCCAGTGGTTTCCCACTGGGTGATGGGGTCACCAAATCCCTACACTAAAGCTTCTAAGTAATTGTGCAAAATAATATTTAGAAAAACATATAAACATTGAGAGGTAGAACTGTTGTTGTTTTCTAGTGCCTTGCATCTGGCAATGAAGCCATTAGCATTCGTGCTTTCCAGTACTTTTGAACTGTAGTTTCTTCGTTGTGAAATAAACTGAGTTATCCATTTAAGCATGTTACTTTTCACACGTATTGATTGCAACTTCTCAATTAATTTGTTTCTCCAGACTGAGTCATATGCTGATTTAAAATCAATGAATACTGCTAAGGTATCCTCCTTTCTATTGAAAGCTTCCTTCATGTCTTGGCTTAGTAGGAGTACATTTTCACTTGTACTATGATTCTGTCTGAAGCCGGTCTGTGAACTATTAATTAAGTTGTAATATTCTAGGAACCAGTTAAGTCTAGATGCCACCATTCTTTCCATCACTTTTGCAATAACACGGGTCAAAGATATTGGTCTGAAACTATTAATATTGTTTGAGGGTTTGTTTTTCTTTAAAATCGGGATGATAATGGCTTTTTTCCAGTCGGAAGGCACAGTCATTCTCCAACACGTGTTATACAGTTTAAGTAGGATTCCTTTTCCTTTCCTGCCAAGGTGTTTAATAAACTCTGGTGGATCTTGTCAGGTCCTGGAGATTTTTTGTTCTTTAATTGTTCTATTGCTAAATCCAGTTCTGTTTCGTTAAAATCCTGAATAAAAATATCATTTCATATACCTTTTGGCTTATTAGTTTCTCTGATAGTTTTTTGGATAGCTTTATCTTGTTTTTTATACGCTTGGGGTATTCTTTGTGACTGAGTATAAAACTTGTTAAGGGATTCTGCTATTTCCCTATCTGTAGTTAAGCTTTTGTTATTATGTTTTAATGGTTCAGTTGTATTTTTTGATAATTTTGTTTTATTAAGGAATTTGTATATTTTATTTCCATCTTTCCTATAGTCCATATGTTCTACAAAATTTGTGAAACTGGCCCTCTTTGCTGTAATTAATTCTTTCTTAAAAATGGCTGCTTTTCTTCTCCAGTTTTGTACATCTTCTGGACAGTTGGTTCTTTCGGCTTTGACTCTTGTTATATTTCTTTCGTGTTTTAACTTAGATAAAGATGGAGACCAAAAGTAGCTATATTTCTTTAACTTGATATGTGTTTGGCTGCTGTCAATAATATTTCACAAATTTTTTTATTCATTTCATCTGTTGACTTGAACTCTGATTCTAACAGTATATTACACTTCCCTTCTATCTCATTTTGGAAACTGGACCAATCTGCTTTTTTAAAATTCCAAGAAGTTTTAATTTTTGGTTTGTTACTTTTATTTATTAGACCTCTTATGGAGTTTATGGTGATTCTGTGGCCTGAACCTGGGTCTTCTATTATTTGTCTTTTTGTATTGTCAATTATGTCAGATGACACCATCAGAAGATCAGGATTTGTACCTGAACCATTATAATGAAGGTAAGTGGGTGGATCATTTGGATTAAATATTAATTTCATTGTTGATGAGTTTAATAGGTCTTCTATGACTCTTCCTGCTGAATTTATATCTCTGTAGCCCCACCTAGGGGAGTGTGCATTAAAATCACTGGAACTTAAAAATTCAATGCCACAACTGGGATTTGAACCACAGACCTTCCGCTTACTGGGCGGCTGCTCTACCACTGAGCTATTGTGACAAACTGCCAGAATGGCATTAAATTCTCAAACCAATTCGTATTTCTCCTGGTAAACCACAAAGGCAGTCTCACATCAGAGACAAATTACTCTCAAACTTTGCCCACACACGGCTTATGTGTTTAAAAACACCAACAGTAAGTTTGTTGGCATAAATAAATAATAATTAACATATAAACATGTTTGAGAGGTAGAACTGGAACTTAAAAATTCAATGCCACAAACTACCTCTCAAACTTTGCCCACACATGGCTTGTGTGTTTAAAAACACCAACAGTAAGTTTGTTGGCATAAATAAATAATAAAATATAAACATGTTTTTGAAAATGAAAATCTATAGAAGAACTCCAAATGTGGGTGAGAACTTCAGTAACCCCAGAGATAAAAATCACTTATCAGAGCTCTGAGAAATCTTTCTCTGCTAATGGCACACCACACACGAATTATTTTGTCATGAAGGGGAACTTCATGAGCAATATTAGGTTCTGCATTATAGGGCCAATTTCTTTCGAGTCAACAATGCCCTTACATACATGGATTCAACACTCTGTTTTTTAAAGAATTAACAGACAGGGAATGTTATTTTGCCTTTCTTCAGCATGACTCTGGAACAGCTCATATGGTCAATCTTTCAATGAGAACAATTGAAAGTGCGTTTCAGGATAGAATTATTAGTAGGGATTTGTGGGCCCCTCTGAACCCTGACCTAACCAAATGCGATTTCTATCTCTGGGATAACTTAAAACATAAAGAGTACAAAACAAACCTACATATGCTGGAGGAATTAAAACAAAATATCCTCCAGAAAATTGCCCGCATGTTTCAATGTGAACTACAGTGAATGATCGAAGTTTCCTACAGAGATGTCAAAAATGTGTAGACAACGACAGTGGCCAGTTTCAGCATTTCCTTGCATAAAGTCGGCAAGTAAAGCCTTTAAAAGTAGTTTCAAAAATGTTTTATGGTTTCATCTGCACCTTTCTATGATAGCGGCAGACAGCAATGAGTGCCAAGAGAATGGATAAGCAAAACACCGTGGAGACCGTTCGGAACTTTTTTGCTCTCCCAGCATATGTGCTCTGGGTGTGAAAATGCAAAGTTTTGCTGCTGTTGTGAAAGATCTAGGGGAAGTAGAAAGAGAGTTTGAGGTAAAACAAAGTCACAATATAAATAAAAACCAACATTTAAGAGCTCTTAAACTCCTAAACATCCAGGAAAAAAGCATAAAGTTCACTGTGGAATTGGACTCACTTTTGGACAAAACACCACAACATAAAGCCAGAACCAAAGCTCCTCAAACATGTAATGGGAAAACAAGAGCTGTCCACATGGGAACAAATCTTCATTTTGAAAAATAGAAACAGAGTATTCAATTTCGATATCCCCGAGAAAGATATCTCAGCAAGTTCCTTTAACCACCAGCAAAGGAGACCTCAAAGAAAACATCGCCATCCACACTAGGGAGAACAAGTTGATGTCTGGTTGATAATGGAGGAATGTCAGCCTCTGAAACATGTTCCGGTAAATTATAAGTAACTGTTATGTGTTATTAATGGACTCACCTTTTTGGTTTAAATTGATTATTACAACATTGTTTTCAAACTTCCAAGAAAGAAGATAAAAACTAACATGATTACATGCCAGCTGACTTAAGTATCAACAAATTATTCAAAATCTATAATTCAAGAGCTTCTACAAATCTGGAAATGAAATTGTGGTACTTTAAAAAATATTCCACACAAACTTTAACATTGGTTTCAGATAACCAGCAACTGACTATATAGTTAATACAGCTTTTCAAATTAAAAGCACAAAAGACTTACCGATGCAATGACCAAGCAAATTCTATATCACGATCTTCTTAACTTTGGCTTAATTTCAACATCCCGAGAAAGATATCTTCAGCAAGTTCCTTGAACCACCACCAGAGGAGATCTCAAAGAAAACATCGCCATCCACACCAGGGAGAAACAGTCGATGTCCAGTTGATAATGAAGGACATTCAAGCCTTTGAAACATGTTCCGGTACAATATAAGTAAGCGTTGTGTAAAGTTATTAATCGACTCACCTTTATGGTTTAAATCTATATACGACTTTGAAAGGTGGAATAAGACAAATATGTTAGCTACCTGTCCTTTCAACTCCAAGAGCTGTCTGTAACTCATAAAACAATGTCTGATTTCAAAGATTCATCCATCCATATGTTTTGATTACATAGGATATATCATGAGTTCAGAAGAACTTACATAATATTTACACATACAATTTATTTACAATCATTCATCTAAGCCCCATGCTCAAATTCCTCTAGACTATAAAATAAATTTTTTACTGGATACTTCTTTATTGCTTTCATCTTTAAATCTGATTTTTTTATAAATTTAATTTTTTCCGGTGCCAAACTCCTTCTCAAAATGAGATAACTGGCAAAGAGAAGACTGTAATTCTACATACTTTCAACATCAATGTTGCACCTGATGCCAATACTCAAGATGCTGAGGGATGTGTCTGTATACATGAAGAAAGTGGTTTAGAGAGATTGTGAGACAACAGAACACCAATAGTGTTCTCAATTATGTAATACTTTACATTATATTATATTTCCTAATTCAAAGGAAAACTTCATATCTAAAGTCAATCCAACACGTACATTAGACATCACATATTATTTACACCTGACAGAAGAAGTTAAAAAAAGTGATACTCCAACTACTGTTCTAAAATTATTGGCATTAGAGACAATCCATACTAGATTTCCAGAACATGAGTGGCTCCATATTTATACTGATGGATCATTGATATCAAACCAAGATGGAGCAGGTGCTGGAGTCACATGTCACCTCTTTTCCTATTACAAATCTTTAAGTTATGGAACTACAAACTTTGATGGAGAAATTGAAGCAATTCGAATGGCCCTACAAAATCATCTGTGGGCTAATAAAAAAAATTATAAACTTTTTAAATATGGAATAATTATTTATGCCAACAAACTTACTGTTGGTGTTTTTAAACACACAAGCCGTGTGTGGGCAAAGTTTGAGAATTAGAACTGGAACTGGTTTACCAGGAGAAATACGAACTGGTTTGAGAATTTAATGCCATTCTGGCAGATTGTCACAATAGCTCAATGGTTAGAGCAGCCACCTGGTAAGCTGAAGGTCTGTGGTTCAAATCACAGTTATGGCATTGAATTTTTAAGTTCCAGTTCTACCTCTCAAATATGGAATAACTTTAGTCCCTCAAAATAAATTTAAGTTGCAAAATTTACATTTTTCTAAAAAAGATAAAATTCCAAATTATAAAAAATCTGGTATTTATAAATTTAGCTGTTTAGAAACCAGAATAAAATAGCATTTTAGAAATATTAAATATAAACAAATTGATAAATCAGCTGTGGGGGATCATTTTTGGTCATTTAGTCATGAAATAAATCCAGAAGTTAAATTATTAAAACAATTAAATGGACCTATAGATTTAATGGTTTGGGAAACAATATTCATTTTAAAAAACAAGAACCGCATTATGAATTTTGGAATACCACCAATAGATTGTATTTATATGTTTTTGCTTTCAGAGGTTGGTGACAAATAGATCTTTTAAGTTGAACATCGATAACTATGGTAACTAGTTTGGATAGCTTTGAGAATAAGTTGTATGCAACTTGAAACTAGTCAGCAATATACCACCTTGCAATATTAATAAGATAAGTGCAGCTTTTAGTTTCTAATTTGTTCTGGTCACAACATGCAAAGGAGAATGAAGATTTTTATAATATAAATTTTGTTTGTCTGAATGCAAAAGGAGTATTCCCTTTGAAAGATTTCAAACTACATTGTTTTCAGTAATACTATAGGTGAATAAAGATTAATTCCTTCTTTGGTGCTTGCCCAATGAACATCAAGATATTTATGAAATTTGTTGCATTTACCATTTGTTTTACATAACTTCAGTAAATATTACATCCTCTGTTATAATTCCTTGGGTATAAATAATGTACATATACAAATAAGGAAATGTATATCTATGTAAACCCCGCGCGACAGCCCACGAAGGGCCAAGGCCTACCGCCCAGCCGCTGCGTCCCCCACCTCTGCCCACTACAGGCGTCATTGGTGAGGTGCAGTACTGGAGGGTGGGACGTGGTCAGTGCCCCGAGCCCTCCCGGCCAGTTATGCGGTCTTCTCGACCTGGGGCCGCTACTTCTTCATCAAGTAGCTCCTCAATTGGTCCCTCCGGGACCTAACGAGGCTGAGTGCACCCCGTGCCAAACCTCCCAGAGGGGATAAAATCCCCATGCTGGTACCGGGGATCGAACCCGGGTCCTCCGCGCCACAGGCAAGCACGCTGCCAGCTGCGCTACGGAGGCGGCATGTATATCTATATCTAGTTATATCTATATGTATATAACAATTTATTATATAGTAAAACCCGCCTAAAACGGAATGCGATCATTCCAGTATTTTCCGTTTTCATGGGTTTCTGTCTTACAAAAGGGTTGTACATATTTTAATAAAACAAAGTACAAATAAATAGTCGTGTAAAATTAAACTGAAGGAATAATTTAAAATAAAATTCTATAAATAAAAAATAGGCACAATTGCATTTTTGCTGTATTTTCAACTTACATGTCATACAAAATTGCAGTTGCTCCACTAGTTCCTTTACCCCACATATCCGTCGAAGTGCACGGTCGCAACTTCTTCACAAGAGAACGCTCTATAATCTCCTTTGCATCATGCATCAGCTCCAGGAGCTCTGGAACATTCTTGAAAGCTGCAAGTTCCTGGAGGTCTGCTTCTCTAAAAGTGCATATTTTTGGCTCCTTTTTGTTGGCTTTGTCATCATCATCGTCGTCTATTCCTTTCATGACTTCACAACTGCTGTTTCCAGCAGCAATATCTGCTGCACTTTGAATGTCTTCATTCGTGGCAAGTTTGTAATCAAAGCACATAACATAATGAAAATCTGTCTTAGATTATTTATGCAAATGGTTCCGGAAAAGCTATTCCATTTCCACATTGGGCAGTTTTCCGATTAGAATGTTATTTAACATAGGAAATAGCTCCATTCCAAGATTTATTTTCAAGTTGTCCAGGTTTCTGGTAGATAGGGGGTCCGGTTTAGTCAGGTTTTACTGTACATAATTATGTAAATAGGCGTGCATTTACAAACATCCCATAGATCTTTCTTTTCCGAAAATGAAAATGTTTCCTTGACAACGAGTTTTCCATCTATGATGTTTTGATGCATAGAGGACTTTGAACCTAGTCAATCGTAACCTCCATAAGGTGACTGTGATTGGTACAGAATTCCTGGCTTAGGTATTGAGAGGGCTGACTTACACCTGGACATCACTTCATCACCTGGACAGAACCTTCAAAGACTATCTCGAGCACCTGGCCAAGATACTGATGAGGTTTCAGGTAGCTGATCTTAATGTGAAGTAGTGTCAACTCTACAAGGAGGTTAACTACTTGGGTCAAATAGTCTCACCAACAAGAGTGACCACAGATGCACAGAAGCCTCGAGATGAGAGAAATTGGCTTCACCCAAATGATGAGAGTTGTCCAGTTTCTTGGTCCTATGAGGCTACTATCACCCAATCATCAGAGGTATCTCGAAAATCATGAAGCTTCTCACGCATCTGATTGGCATGTTATGGACAACAGAGGTGTTAAGGTGCTTATGTCAGCACTCTTCAGTGCGTTTAACTTTACTTTTCAATCCAGGTGGTATACACTGATGCCAGCGGGCACTGGAGGCATAGTATTCCAGGTTCAGGACGGGCAGTAGTGAAAGCACAAGAACACTTTCAACATCCATGCGGCTGGGCATCACTTTACAGATTGGGCAACTTGCGCACATGGTCACTTCCACAGTTACCTGTGTGCTCAGCCATTCCATCTGAGGACTGATTGCTCCACCTCACATGGTTTCAAGAACTCAGAAGGCCAAAGAGCCAGTTGTGTTCAGAGGCTCAAAAAGCACAACTTCATCAAAACATAGGAGATGAAGGAGCCACTCCAGTAGGATGCCCAGTGAAAAGGACTTGGCACAAAGGAGTGAGGCACTGCACTAAAGTGAGGGCAAGGACTAGGCCGAGCTGAAAATACATCACATTCAGAAACAATGTATAAATCCTAGTTTGGGATAGACCCAGTCAGAGCAGTTGATCAACCCTTGGAGTAACGTGAGGAGACCCTGGAGGAATTACATACGGGAACTTCAGGAGGACAATTTGGACCCAATGAACAGTTGGCAAGCTCTGACAAAGACACTACAGCTTAAAACTATGGGTAGACCCCAAAAGGTGGAGCCCCCAGTGTCGTGTGTGGGCAAGTCACAGCCTACAGATTAGGAGCTGGGGTCGCTTGCAGCAGTATAACGTGGAAGTACAGCTTGTCTAAAATGTCGTGATACTCCATATGCGCAAGTGAAGAGAAATGTGGAGAAGTGGTGAGAGTGGTGGGGGGGGCTAGAAGGTTATCAGAGCTTGGAAGCAGTCACATATGCAAAGCATGAACTTATTACTCTCGTGACAGTTGGAAGACTGACCCCCACTTCTCTTTAATGCAAGTGGACTGCTCAGTGCTATTGCACATTTGCATTTGATTCGGGAGTGGGGGAATGTCAGAACAAGTTGTTGGACAAGCTGTACCCTTCGAATGCATCGACACTGACTACTTGATCACATGGCCGGAGTGTATGCAATTCCTAATAAGGGGGCCAAGATGATCACGAACTGCCACTTTGGTGTGCTTTGAAGCTATACAGCAATCAGGGCTGTCGAACCTGATGAGTGAAGCATTGGAGCAACTTGGAATGCACATGATGCATATTGCCATCATTACGCGCATTCAGATGGAACGGTTAAGCAGTACACAAGACTCTAGAAAAGAACTTGAGGAAAGTTATAGCCAATCACAGAGGGAATTCGGATCTTCTCACTGGTCCACCCTTGTCAACACACACTGGATTGACACCAGCCAGCTTGGTCTTGACAGCTCTACCATGCGATCTGGTGTAAGCAGTCAAAAATCAATCACCTGGTGAATCTTCTTCACAAAGTGTACAAAAAGGCGTATCAACACATCCAGGTAGGGAGTACAGATGAAGACCTCTTTGGACTGGCAAGCTAACAGCCAAGGTTTCCAACAGGGTGATCTGGTGTAGTTGTATCACCCTACTCAGATCAAGGGATAGGTGTCCCATGCTTCAACAACCATGGTGAGAGGCACACCTCTTGTAAAGAGGATTAGTGATGTAATCTACCATGTTCAGAGGCTTGCCCAAAAAAAGCAGTGTGACTGGGTGTGCAAGCTGCTGTGTGGCCACATTCTTCTGCTGCTTTCCCCAGCCATCTGTTGGAGGTGTGACATATGCACAAATTGCCAGCAGTGGTGCTGGGGTGAATGAGTGTTGGCTCCTTTGCATAGCTCCCTGCATGGCTGCAATTTTCTGGCAGGCCCTTTAGAACAGATAGCACAATGATCTTTAGATCAAATGGCCTGCACAATAGTGACAAGCAAATTATGTGTGCTCCCAATAGTTCTGGAAACTTCCATAATGGCTGGTGTGAGAGAGTCTGCCCCTTTTTGAAAAATTTTCATCTTTGTGGGGAATATATAAGGGGGCTGCTAGCAACCAGTTCAGCTGAGACAGTTAAGTCTGAGAGACAATCAGTTGGAGAGCATCTATGCAACAAATAAATTATCTGGAAGCAAATGGAATCATAATTCTTGAATGAATGGGTAAATAGAACTAACTACAAAAACTTCATTTTCTCATATTTCATATTTTTTATGTACCAAAAATGGCAGTTGTCCCATAATATAACATGCTATAAAATGAAGATGGACATTTCTGGTGGAGGAAAACATAGTGCCTTTGGCTATAGCAAAATAAAAACACTGTTCAAGTTAAAATTTTATTTTCAGATCAATGTCAATACCAGCTGACAATATTACAACTTCTCCTTCTTACATTTGTCTTAGGCAAACTGGTACAGTTCTTTTAACATCTGCACAACTTATGCTTAGGAATGCATCTGTATTAGACTTCTGATGCTTGTTAAATGTAAACCCAATGATGTTAATCATCTCTGAATGCTTTTCCATTCACTGTAATAAGACCAGTTTGTATCTTCAAATAAGCGTCTAAAAGTCAAGTATGTCAAGTTAATCATTTATACAATTTTTTTCCTCAGGGGTGCAATTAGGTAAGCTTTTCCAAGGTCCAAAGTAATTCATAGAATTATACTCCTTTCATCTACTTTAATAAACCTGGGCCAAATTAATCCAAAGAAATACTCTTATCTCCTGTAGGAGAGCTTTACGAAGCAAAAAAGGAGAAAGCATTCATATAATCAGGACATACATTACTATCTCATTTCAAATGCACTTCCTGACATCAGCAGTTCTCCTCCTGTGTTTAAATTAGTCTCCCATTTTGTCTTACTACATACATGCAAAAGCGATATAAGCTGGTATATCACTAGGCTTTTTATATATGAGAAGCCATCCAGTTACTATCACCTTCATTTTTAGTTTCTCCATCATGTATTGATACATTAGAATTAGGGCACTAGCAAAACTGAAAACACTGACAGCATGTGTGCACTATTAGCCAAACTTAAAAATGTTACAAGCTATTTATTTAAAATAAAAATAAATTGTATATGATAATATGAAGCAATGGATGGAAGACGGGATAGAGAACTTAATGAAAGAAATAGTCTTTCTAGAACAATAGAATACTTTGATTGTCCACACAAACCCTAACACAGCTGTGAAGTTGAGAACAGATGCAGAAATACTTAAGTATGCTAAAAGTATAACCACCCTAAATTAAATGGAAAAATAATAAAAACTAAAAATGCATAAGAAAAGTTTGATGGGTAGCCATAATGAACTTTGAAAAACTAGCCTATTATTCTCAAGGTCACTGCTTGAACATGCTCTTTTTCTGAGTAACTTCTAATAGTAGCTTTCTAAATAGCATCATAATTTGAATAAGCCATGTTCTCAAAATCTGGGATTATACATAACAGCCAAATTTCAAAAAGTCTGGTTTTCCTAAATATCCTTCATTATTCCACATTTTTACTTTCTCTACTATGTTTAGTAAAGCAAAGGAACTATTGTATTCCACCCAAAAATTTGATGTCAAGATTTCACCAGAAATATGTTTTGAGGCCCCCTGAATAAAAAAAAAAAAGGAGTTTTAGAAAAAGGTCTGTGTGTGTGTCTATGGACAGCATAACTCAAAAACGAAAAGTTAGTAAACCAAAGTTGATATGTAAGTTTTAGGTCTTTCAAGGATGTGACAAAGATTTTGAAGAAAATTGCTCCACCCTAAACTACCCTTTGCATGGAAAATGTTTCAAAAATTTTGATTTTCTTGAAAATGGCTAACGATTTTGATTAAAATGCCATATGTTTAAGATATTCTTATGACAAATGAAATGTATATCTTGAATTTTCTAGCTATAGCCCATGAAGTCCTATTTACTCTGGAGGACTTTTGCATAACTGGTAAACAGTTAAGAGATAGACCAAATCTTACTATACAAAAAATGTAGATCTTGCTAAAACACACAATTTATGTGTAAATAAATTTTTTTGTAGAGTGAACCATCACAGAGACATTCCTCGTTATTTGTGTAAGTTTTGGAGAACTTATACTTCTGTCAAATGGAACATCGCTATTCATTTTTTTATATGTTAACTGTGCAAAGAGAACAGATTTTGAAAGCTTTAAAAGATTTGACCATCGGTCAAAACTTACTATATTCCCATTGCACGTACAAGAAAACAAGCAATAATATAATTTCTGCAAATGTTTATCTCAACTAACATGAAGATAGAAGAATAAAAGTTTGTAAGAATGGTAAATACAAGAGTAGAGAAAGTCACGTGAGTGGAACACATCCGATTTTGTTTTCATATGATATTTTAAAGTAAATATAATGTACAAGAACAAAATAAACTGAATGGAGTACATTTTATGTTTTTGATTAAAACCAAATGGAGCCCTAAAACATTTTCTCTTATTGGAGGAGGCCTGGATAAAAGAATTTTCAGGACATATTTATTAAAAACAGCGTCAAAAATGACTTCAAAAAAGAAACATTTCAACAGTTTAAAAGAAGAATACATATTGAGGAAGTTACAATTTTCACCACAGTAACAAAATATTTAATTAGTAAACGATCTATAAAACTTATGTTTGTTGACATTTAAAAACAATGAAAGGTTTTTAAATGCCAACAAACTTGATGATTTTATAGATTTTAATGATACGCTCCACTGTTCTAAACTCAATCTTCATCATAAGTTTTATATGTAATTGGTTTTTAAGAAATAGGTACACATATCGTCCAAAAGCTACTATAAAATTGCAAAACATCTCTGCAGAGCATGACATTGTATTAGCTCCAGTAGATAGATCACAGTATAAAACAGTCAATGTGTTACATTCGCACAACTCCCTCTACCCATTCTTCAAACAAACTACACTTACAAAAGCTTCTTTCATCTGCTGCATGTTAATTGAGATAAACATATGTAGAAGTAGTTTTATTATATATTTCCTTTGTATGTACTCGAGAATAGGGGAATACAGTGGTTTTGAAGATAGTCAAATCTTTTAAGAGCTGGTTGCTATATGACTCTGAAATTCCATTCTCTTCGCATGATCGAGAGAAACAAAAGAAAAAAAAGATGCCTTCTCAATTGACAAAAGCATAAGTACTGGAAAATACAATCTCAGAAATGCTTAAAAAAGTATGACACATAAATTATATGCCTTAATCTATATTTTCAGTGTATTTTGTCCATATCTTATGGTTTACCAGCTATGCAAGTTGTTCAGAAAGAAGAGAACTGAGGCTATTGCCAGAAAATTCAAGACATACTTTTCATCATTAAAGTACTCTAAACATATTGTAACTTAATCAAAATCATTAGAGCCATTTTTGAGAGGATTAAAATTTTTGATAAATATTTCATTTAAAGAGTAATAATGGACTAGAAAATTTTTGAGTCCAGTCCTTAGAAGTTTGGTGTTTAACTGACTTTTCACGTTTGAATTATGCTTTTGACAAACAGACAGACATGCATACAGATAGGCAGACACAAACCTTTTGCTAAAAATGCTTTCCTTTTTGGATTCAGGAAGTCTGAAAACATTTCTGGTGAAATCTCAGTAAAATCAGATTTTGTGCGGAATACTTATTGTAAGTATGCAGTAGAGAAAGTAAGATACCTCTAAAGAAAGTACTATCAAATAAATATTTCAGAATGTACAAAATTAAGTGTGCAAATTGTAACAAGATCTACATGGATAAGAAAAAGAATTGAAATGAAGATTGGAGGAACTCCTAGGGAACTTAAAATTCAAGAAATAGGATAAATCAGTGACAGCAACGTGGCATAAAAAGAGAAATACATTTGATGACAAAAATGAACACTAGTAATGAGTAGAGTAATTAGAGAAAATGTAAGTACATAAAAAAAAATCAGCAGACACTCTTAAATTTTGGACCCCAAAAGGTATTCAATACTTCGATTCATAAAATCAACACGAGAGCTACCTCTTCTAATAGCTCTTTTGACCTAGCAGCACTCTAGCTGACTACTAGCAAAATATACCAAATCTGATACTAAGTGGAGAAATAGAAGTGTTTTTAACTCAATTTTAAATTAAAAATCACAGAATTACTTATGCTTACTGTTTTTTTGGTACTGATTATTTGTAATGATCAATTACGGTAAATTTTTTCACCTATACCATTACAATACTCATTGCCTTCTTATTAACAAAATTATGTCAAGTCAAAACAGTAAAGAAATACAGTCTTCCAGAGAAACTTAGATCAACACATGATAAGAAACAAAAAGGAAAACTAAAGTAGCATTATAGTAAAGTGGTGATTCTGCAGAAATTGTGCAAATTTTTGGCAGAAACACTGAAATTTACTTTATATTAGCTACTGTTCAAGCCCCCCTCCCCCCTCCCACAAAAAAGTTACCTGGAGAGGTGAAAAGAGTATTTTTGAAGTGAAAATTTTGAAGATCCAAACATTAATATGTGGGGAACCAAACAAAAATGTCTCCCCATATTTTGTAGTTGCTGCAGCCAACAGTTCACTTTTCCTTATTCATCCTTTATGAGGAAGAGAAAACTTGCTGCAGCTGAGTGGATATTTTGGCTACTCTCCTTCAGATAAAGAGCCAGAGAAGTCAGAAATTGAAACTGTATTTTTATTAATGGACGCTCTAACTGTTATGGTTTTCAGCATCCCATTCTATAGTGGGCTTGAAGGACCGCTTAATTTTGCTTAAAGGCTTCTTTATTAGGCTTGGGAGTTCTTTTACATGCTATAAATCTATGATATAGGGCCACAGACTTTACTTCCTTTCTGAGGAAAGTCATATTAAGGATTTTTATACCAAAAAAAACTCCATTGTCTCTGCCAGGTTTGAATCTGTGACCTTGGGAACCAGAGGCTAGCATGTTACTCCAAGACCAAGGAGGATGAAAGAAAAGTGCGAGTTGGCATGCTGGTAAAACATTTAATTGGTTGGTCTGCAGTTCATCCATTATATGTGAATAAAAATCTATAACATAAGTACTTACATCCTGGACTACTGTCATTTACTCTCTCAAATTTTTCCTTAGGAATCCTAAAGCAACAAGCTGAGTCACCCTAACCACCAATACAGAGTTTAGCAAACAAAAGTAATTTTTTAGGCAAATATTACAAATATTAAACACATTAAGCACCTTTGCTTTGTACATTCCAAAGAATACACCTAATTGTTTTACAGCCTTAGTTTTTTCTTATAAATAGGTACACAAAAAAGCAGCAGAGGTGAGTAATTGATGGAGACAATATAAAAATAGTTTCTCAAATTTCATTAACGAGAAGGTACAGATGAAAAAATAGACATACAAGGTAACTAATAACGAAAGAGAAAGAAAAACCAAAGAAAGAAAACAAGATCAAATCCTAAAAAGGGCCATTTGTAACACAACTTGTAACTCTGGCAGTATGAAATATAAGTACAGTGCCTCTAATGTAAACTTTCTTGCAAACAATTAACATAATTACTACATAGCTGTATGTTTATCTTTTATGCAATGTATCAAATATATCCATGAAAATGAAGCAAAGCATCGAAAGTTCAGGTTCAACACTCCTTTCTAGGCAAATTTTATTTGTTTGCTTCATTATGTTAGATTCCTTCACAAATAATATCTAAGAGAACTAATATTTAAATTCAGATTGAAAGCATTAATTCTGCTCTACAGGAGTGATATTTAAACTTCTATTCAAAGTTTTACTTGCTATCACTTGTGTACCAGTTGCCTTTCATGTCACATTAAAATAACAACAATCTTATAATTCTACAAAAACATTACCAATATAAAACACATTAACAACTGACATTCAATAAAACATCAAAATATAGTGTATAACAAAAAAAAAAAAAAAAAGAGATTTAACTGCATCAATATAATACAATACAAACTAAAAGTACCAGATTGCAATAAGCATGATTAAAATATATTGTAACAAAAATGTATACCTGCATATGACTGGAAACAGTAATACCTAATTACTTTGCTTGATTGCTCTGAAAAAAAACCTGTACATTAAGAATATAACATTAAATGGTTACAGAGAAACAAGGTTTGTTTTCAGAGAAACCAGGCTAATATTGTTTTCATATTTCCATCCAAAACTATTACTAAAAAGGAACCTTAGTAAATGTGAACCTCCTTTGATTTGTTCTGAAGAAAATGCTGTAATAATCAAAATACTCCTAAAAAAATATGTCAGGCTGCTACACGCCAAACAAACAAACAAAAACAAAAAAAAAAAAAAAAAAAAAAAAAAAAAAAAAAAAAAAAAAAAAAAAAAAAAAAAAAAAAAAAAACCTGCACTCAAATGAGACCTTAAGCAATGTCTAACAGAAGAGTCTATGGACTGATTCAAGTCATTTAAGTTTGTTCATTTTCTCTGTGATTTGCAAAGCTTACTTCTAAAATATTTTTGTTACCTATTCACAAAGCCTATGCTATTATACAAAGAAGATAAACGTTTTTAGAGCAAGAGCTCGTGACTCCCAGACCTTTATTTTATAAAAGCTGAAAGTTTCTCAGCACATGCCTCCATCACAGGTAGAAACGATGGGGAGTTTGGATCATTGTGGCTTTGACAGGTAACAGGTAGCAAAGTTGTATAAAATAGCAACCTAAAATTATCAAGTATAGTCTAATTTTCTTGCATTTTCTTCAGGATAGTATTAGAAATAACATCATGCTCATTTCTACGGCTACCCTGGCCAGGTGTGAGAACTGTTCAAACTGCCCAACTAGTAAGGAAAGATCTTCTAGTAGTCACCCACGGAAGATGTATAAAATTCAGCTTTTATACTATAACATACGTACAGTTACAATTTAGCAACTCTTAACACAACATACAATGTATATATAAAGCCATTATTTACTTACTGGAGCAAAGTTCTTGTAACAGCAAATATAAAAAAAATTCAAATCTTTCAAACCAAAGTCTGAGACTAATTACACCACACCAATAGCAGTTATGGAAATACTAACCAACCAATACCCCATTGAATATGAAATAGAAAAAGCAGCTCTTATTCAACACAAAATGTTGATCAGACTCCCACTCAATACATGGCACAAGAAAATTTTACACACACACTAAAGACTCAGGAGAGCTTTCTTTCCAAAATTCAAGACAGCAAGAAGAATGTAGACCTTCCTAATTCAAAGGAAAACTTCATATCTAAAGTCAATCCGATACAAACATTAGACATCATTATGCTAATGGCTTCATTGCCAGATGCAGGGCACTAGAAAACAACACATTAGACATCACATATTATTTACACCTGACAGAAGAACTTAAGAAAAGTGATACTCCAAATAATGTTCTAAAATCATTGGCATTACAGACAATCCATACTAGATTTCCAGAACACGAATGGCTCCACATTTATACTGATGGATCATTGATATCAAACCGAGATGGAGCAGGGGCTGGAGTCACGTGTCACCTCTTTTCCTATTACAAATCGTTAAGTTATGGATCTTCAAACTTTGATGGAGAAACTGAAGCAATTTGAATGGCCCTGCAAAATCTTTTGTATAGAATTTCACATTTTCATCAAGCAGTTATTCTCTCAGATTCCAGGGTGGCAATTATAACAATTACTTCCAAGTTGTCACCAAAAGACCAAACAATTATAGAACGTTGGAAAATCCTTACCCATCTAACCACACTTCAAAAAAACGTAGTCTTCCAATGGATACCAGCTCACTGTAGACTGAGTGGTAATGAGAAAGCTGATTTTCTTGCAAAAAAGAGAACCAGCAGTGTACAGAAATCTATAGTTAATTTTATGCAGCTAAAAGATTAATCAACTCTGAATTGAAAAAAATTATTGCAAAATATTACTATGAAAAATCAAAAAATAAAAGATGGGAACTACCAAACATTCAAACAGGAATTCCTGAGTATCTTCGAAAAACAGCAGTTGCAACCTTCAGGTTGATTACAGGACATGATTGTCTGGCAAAACATTTAAACAGAATTGGGATATGTTCTTCATGACTGTCCCCTATGTAATCTGCAAGAGGAAATGGACCGAGACCACCTTCAAATATACCCGGTCACTTCTAACACTCCATCCATCAGTGAAAAATATTGGAGAGCAAGAGGATTAATGACTTCACTGTCAGAAATCCAGCATTAGGTAACAGCAATACTTAAGTGATTTTAAGTTGCTATTTTATACACATTTGCTACCTGTTAACTGCCAAAGCCACAATGATCCAAAATTCATAGCAGCTCCGTCATTCCTACTTGTGTTGGGGCATATGCTGAGAAACTTTCAGCTTTTATAAAATAAGGAAGGTATGTCACAGGCCCTTGGACTATTTGGACTAGAAAAAAAGTTAACTCGAAAATCTAGCCAGTCTCTTCAAAATATATTTTTCCTCACTGCACAAAGGATGTTCACATTAAATCTGATGTGATGGAAGCATATTATAACTAACATTAAAATCTGTTTGTTTAAAGGCTGTTGTTTACAAAAGATATACATAGGCAAGAGAACATGTAATGTATAGTTATATAATTTGTACCACAGGAAAATTGTGGAAATGTAATGTATATATACTATTGAGAAAAGTAGGTGTTCCACAAACAGTGCCTTTGCTCTTACATATAATTTATATAACAAATATAAATATGTCGATATAAAATTTGTATTATAATAAAGATCTTCAATTCTGAAGAGGAAGACAAAGCCTGAAACCTGTTGTAATACAATTTTAGGTTCCAAAGTAAAGGCTGTAAAAGTTCTAATAACCACAAAACACTGTATAAAATGCAGCTATTTTAAATTTAAGAATACCAATAAAATGATGCAAGGAAAAGAAGAATAGCACACACCGAGAAATGACTCACACAGTATAAGAGTAATTTTGTTCTTCACAAAGCAGTGTTGTGTAAGAAATTTTACATGCAGAAACCCAGATCAGCAAAATAAAATGCAGGAGGTAGTTTAAGTGAGGTAACTGCAACAAATTCTTAATTTACAAAAACTCTAAAGTAAAATTGGAATTATTGGAATGACTGTATGTAATCTTACTGAAAGAATCCTAAATACTACAACCATTTATGAAATTTTCATAATTTCATGTAAAACACACTAAATGCTCATTAATTCCTAGGCTAAAAAGTGAAGATGGTGATCATTTGGTAGGTATACCAACAGATTCACATTCTAATAACTTCTTGTTAACAATAAAGTCACAAGGCCATTTTTTTCCTGTTTCTATGAGTCTGTAACAGGATTTTCTGACTGTGATAATCATCCTATTCAATTTATAAGTTTAAGAACTGTAGAATAATTACAATTTCATGGTGAAAATGTAAGAGCTGACATTTATATCTTGTAATTTTTCTCAGACTAAAAAGCAGCAGATTTGTAGAACTGCATTATGAATTTTGGTATTGTAGTGTTAAGTATTACACGAAAAAATAACTAAATGCTTAGAAGGCAGAGAGTGAAGCGGAAAATGCAAAAGCAGACTTTTAAAGAAAGAATATCATTTGTGTGGAACTTTAGCAAGCACATTGGCCACTCTTTTCAAACATAACATCAGTGACCCTTGTTTAATTATATATGAAGTCTATGTGTATTCAAGTACATATATAACTGGTAATTTGTTTAGATGGTGGCAGTAGTGGTTGGTAACAGCACTGAGAACATGAACTTAATTTATTACTTTTCTGTGCTTAAACTGCTGATCATATAGAACATTTAAAACCTTTAATTTTATATTTAGCTCAATTTCTGATTATCCTGTATGGCAATTCTAATAACATTTGTGAACTGTTTTATGCTTATTACTTTCCCTGCTCTTCATCCTGATTTTCTTCTTTTAAAATGGTGTTACATTAATCTGTGAGGGCTGAAAAGTAATAAGTGACAACATATAAATCTTGTGTGAACTATTTTTTGTATAATTATGATACTTCTACAGGTCTTCAATGTAATATCCCCCCACCACATTTTGCACCCATTGCCAGATATGGGGAAGTCACAGGATACCAGCAGTGGTGACCTCCTGGATGTCTTCAAGAGACATCCTATTAGTTCGAAGTATGACTTCTCTGGTACGGAAACATCCCTTGCAATGTTCTTTCATTTTAGAGAATAGATGGAAGTCACACAGGCTCCTGTCCTGTGAATAGAGTAGGTGCTCTAGAACCTTCCACTCCTATTGTGCAAAAAGGTTCTGCACAGCTAACACATTTTGATATGTGCTGTCCTGCAAAACAATGGTTGGATCCCTGTCTAGGAAGTTTCCTGCTCAGTGCTGGACAAAGATGATGTTCCAGATGATGTCCTCATGCAGCAAGTTTGAATCAATTCAATGATGGTAATTTTGACCCTATATCGACCTCCACTTGGCTCCTGATGCACAATATTGCATCCTGTATGAAAAGCTGCAACCCAAAATGCCACAGTCCATTATGGCATAGCCTAATTCCTGCATGACATCCCCTAGTGTTTTTTCCCGGGCTAGTTACATCTTCATCCATTTCGAAGGGCAGTGTAATTTGACTTAAATTCAACACATGACACTCCTATCACTTCAGCACCTACACTAACACCGCCACCTTGGCTGTATAGCTCCACCAAACCCTTTACATGTGTTGCCAATTGCAGCTAGAACAATAATTCCTGTGCATAAGCTGAGATAAGAGTGTTGCTATTTATTTTTTTCCAGCCCCATACAAACCAAATGTAGATGAAAGCTGAAATGGAGTTCTTGTATCTCTGTATTATTGTATTTTCTCTGCACATTTTACCTTTTATATTTGCCTCCTAACCAACAGGTGATCACTGCAGAGAACTTAATAAAGTTTTGTTTTACATGCCATTTGTAGGTGCAAAGATTCAACCATCTAAAAGATTAGTACACTATCTTTGGTCAAAAATTTTCTTGTGTCCTGTGTATAAACATGCAATAAAGACACAAATATAGAGAGCATTTTTTCCCTGGTAACTGTCTGTGGAACACCAATAAATTTTTGCATTTGTTTCAGAGCTTACTCCATGTCATGCACAGCATCAAAAATACAAAATAACTGTCATTAACATACTTCTAGACCAGCAGAAGTAGTCGAGCACAGATGGTGTTTGAAAATGTTTTTCATTTACATTTACAAAATAAAAAATTTAACTAGATGCAATATATATGCACAGTTTTGTACAAAATATTAAGTATTTCATATGAGCAGAAGGTACTTAAAATGCCATAACCATGAAAGTCTTACAGGTGCTCCTAGTGTATGCTGTTTATCAAATTCCTTATTTTCTAAGTGCATATAACATAAAAATACTTTGTCAATAATATCACCTTAGAACTGTGAGATTCAAATTATTTTTATGGAATAGAAAATAGCAAAGTGATACATAAATAAGTACTTTACCATCCATAGTCAAGTAATCTGTAAACCTGTAATGTGTAATCTGTACACAAAGGAACTATGGTCAAACCTTGATCTATTGTTTTCCAAGGGAGCAGATAAAAACCATAATGAATACAGGAAATACACGCATCATGTACAAAAATAAATCATCTTCATTACATAGTTTAAGTTGGGATTATGATGAGCTAACTTAATTAAACACAACATAACATGAAAGCCTAACACATTGTATCATAATATACAGCTGTTTAAGGTTGAGTTAACATAACATTACTTAATAATTAAAAATTATTTTGTTCATTAACACTGTCAATCTCCAAGACCATGCAAGTGACCCTGATATTTTAGAATTTTGTCTCTTAAGAGTTTTTCACAAGCAGTAAATCTTCCCACTTGCATGCACACTAAACCATTGGTCACTGCCTAACCAACTGATTCCCAGATCAGCACTCAACTTACAAGTTTGGTAATGTCAAACTTTTCTTTCCCTTTACATTAAGTTTGAGTCCATCTGAGCCATTTGCAGTGAGGCAGTAGCATAGAGTAATATTGTACATTTGATTTTGATTTAACGATTTCTTGAGTACCAAATCTTGCATATCTTGGGCTACCCCAGAGCTGGGCCTTGGTCCTTTTGCTATTAGGACAGCCCTTCAGCATAATTATGTTTTACATATACATTAGACATGTTTAATTTGTGAATATTTGCCTCCTAGCTTTTCACCAATCTTATCCTGCTCCCATCCTTTAATTTTTATTTCCAGCTTTATTTTATCTCTTAACCTTATTCACTTTCCCTCTTTCTCAACTTTTCTTATCAGCTCCACTCTTGTAACTTTTATTAACTAGTTTACATTGAACACTTCACTAATCTTCATTATCCCAATTTCACTACTTCACTATAACCTCTCTCACCGTATATGCCACCATCTGCTCCCACATTTATGGATTACCCAGCTATTTTCTTACTCTTGTTACTCTTGGCAAAATATCCCTTTCTTCTTTCCTTCCTGCTTAGTTCTTTCTTTCCCCCCTCACCCTCATTGATCCATTAGTTATTTCACCCGTCATTTTTTCTGTAGCTATTCTTGAGTTCACACTTTTCTTCACTTCCTCCCAACTATCCACTGTTATCTCCCACCTTGGCTATTTCCCTTCTTCCTTTCATGCTCCACTGCCCACCACATCCCCACCTTGCATTTTGCTTACACTTGACCTTGACAATTGCTGCTGGAGCCACATGTGCTGCAAAATGCTGAGTAGTCATCTGATTTGTGATAGTTGTCTCTTCACTGCTATGTCGACATTTCCTCAGATGCTTGATCATTTCTTTGTCTTTCTTGGTTCAATGTCTGCTCTTCCTGTCTCTGTCTGACGTTTGGTTCATTTCTTCTCTCTGCTGCCTGGTCAACAGTGAACAGCTTGAAATACATACCCTCTTGCCTTCATTTCTTGTTTGTCTTTGCTGATCAATTAACTCCTTCATTTGCGCCCTTTGTGCATACATTAAGTCCCTCTTGATGTAAATAGTTGATCCTCTCATTTTTTTGCCTGTTTTAGTGCTTCTATAGCCATTTGTGAGCATCACAAGAATATTTCTTTTCCCTGGTGTTTTGCCAATTCTGAATGCATCACAAGTCTTATAGCCAATCAATGTACTGAATCGTTATTAGTAAAATATTATTGAAGAGAATAAAAATGATCTACGAAACTCTCAGATGCATTTCCAGTCTGTTTACCGATAGATTTCTTAAATCCTGATATACTCCCACTCTACCTTCTTCAACTCCTGAAATCACTACATTGTATTTTCTGCTTTTGTCTTCCATTCTTTCCAGTGTTTTTTTTTTAAAGCTTTGAATTTCCAGTTTTAATGTATCCAAATGGAGTAATAAAAGCAATTACCAATCATCAGAGTAATTCCCATGACAATGAGTATGTTCTAATTAGACAAGTATATGGTCTAATTAGCAGCATTCCTTAACTTCTCACACTACATTCCATCACTAAGTCTTATGGAAAAGGACTGCCTTTGCAGTCGAGTGGTCAGCACTCTGGCTTCTCAACCCAGAGGTCCTGAGTTTGACTCCCAGCTGGGTCTGGGAGTTTTTCTTTAACCAGAATAATTCCCTATCCCCCTAAGAGTCTGGAAGTACACAGGGAGTGAATGTGAATGTGTTTAATGATAAAAATGACAAAAAATCAACATCAAACCCTACAGTTGTTTCTTAAGTCAAAACTTCCCAACATGAACAAAGAAGTTAGTGGGAGCTAAAAATAAAACAAGAAAAATGCTTGGAAGTTAAGAAGGTGCAATAAATTAGTAAACAGCTTTGAGGCACAATTAGGCCTTTTTTTCTCCTGAAAGTATGTTATTTTTTTACTTCTTTCTCTGTTTATAATTTGTGGTAGAGCTTTAAATACCATTGTTGGAAGACACTGAATCTGGGTGCAAAGAAATGCAGAAAACATACTAAAGGAGAACATGAGGTTATTCATGCACAAACTTTGCAAACTATCCGAGATGTGAGCAACGATCTTTTTTTACCTGCGTAAGTGCATCTTCTTACCACGAGCTTGCAAACAATCTTGACAATTTAAAATTAATTAAAATAGAAATAAAATTGTACAGGTATTATCCTGATCTGTTTAATGTGTTTGAAATTCTGTTTTATAATTTCATATGATCTGAAATGAGTACATTTACTTAAATTAACAATAAAATAAATATTTAGAATGAAAATAGATTTTATGAAAACTAAATTCATTAAACAAACCACATACCTTCAACAATAAACAGCTCACTACATAAAATAAATAAACAAATACATACATGCAAGAAACATGCAAGAAACACTTCAACCCAGAAAAACTTAACAACGGCAAGGATAGAGATGATTCATAACCAAAATGTTTCCACACGTACACTTATAATTATTAAAACTCTTACTTTACACAGCTCATTCACATTAAAATCAGTAATGAACATAAAAAATATAAAGGAAGACAATGGCAGAATAATGGCCATTTCTATTTGATCTGACGAATATCAATGCAAAAATGTTCAGAAGTTCAAGTAGGCACTGCTCAGCTGTTATATATGTAGGTTAGCAGTTGCAAATTATGTTTTGTTCAAGTTCTATAAAGTGGGAATGCAAAGTATATCCAATGCTGACTTTAAAGCAAGATACTGCTTAAAGATCTGTAAAGCAAGAATTTGGTAGTATAAGATTTGCAGAATTCTCTTAAGATGCAAATATCCAGCCTCCAAGAAAGATGTGGTATTCACTACTGAGTTCATTTACGGCAACAATGTCTTCACAGAATTTTCCTGGCTCTGTCAGATTCATCAATGAGTTACGGACCTAAGGTAATTTAGCCATTTGCTGAAAAATATCTAGCAGGGAGAACTGGAACGGGGAAAGAAATAGTTTGAAAGTTGGGTGCCTAAGCCCTCAGAGAAATCACTGCAACTCTTTTGTAATTTGGATTATAGCTATGCATGATTTAAATGAATGCTTCACATTTTATATTTCGGCTCAAGGTTTGCAAACAATAGTTGGCTAACATTCCATTAAGTGTATTGCAGTATATGCCTGGTATTGATTTTAAGTATATGATACATGCAAGCTTTGCAGAATTCACAAGATACAGTAAAACTTCTTTTATACATTTCTACACATGCACTTTTTTTTTGGCAGTCCCAGCAAAATCCCATAATATATTACAAATTATTTTGTTTATACAACTTTCACTTATACAGTTTTTATGCTTATATGATCATAGCTTATGTCTTTGAAGCAAAATGCACCATTTGTATGTTTGAGATGGTTTTCTTCTTTAAAATCTCAAGAAATATTTGAAACTGAAACTTTTGATTCACACTGTACATTTCTTGGAAAACATCCCTAAGTGTGGAAGTGAGAGCAATCTTGAAGCTATTTTTGAGCAAAGCTGTCAAATACGAAACCATACCTGCTTCAGTCATTTGAGCTTGTGATTAATCTCGTTAGTGAACATGGCAAAAGGAAAAGGATTTTCATTACAACTGCTGAAAAATTACGCATTTTGAAAATTGTGAAGGAAAGTGGCAACATGAAATGCACAGAAATTGCTGAAATTAGGGATTGCTGAAGAGCCATACCGTAAACTGCTGGATTTTAATAATGCTATTGGTGCTTTATGGATGATCAAATATTTTGTGATGTACCATAATGTTTCTGAGGAAATAATGGCCAAAGTGTACTGGTTTGAAAATAGAGTTCATGCCATGACTATGGCCAACAACAAACAATCCAAGATAATGAACTACTTTGTAAAATGACTCCTTTCTTCATATATATTTATTTTTATTTCGGTGAGTTTCTCTTATGTTTGTATTGTTTCATATTGCCAATTATAGTTAAACGATCTTATTACAATTTCTTGCTGTTCACTTCTTAACTATAACCCATACGCTGTATAAATTTTCCAGTTTTGTTTACTGACTTTCATTTATGCTTTTGTCACATTTATGTTTTGTCTTCCTTTGGTCCTCTGGAAAATGTATAAAAGAAGTTTTATTATAATCATAAGTGCAAGATTTTCAGTTTATAAGATATTTATATCCGACTTTGAGGAAAATGAGGCATTTAATACAGTAATGGGCCAAACTGAGGACTGATTTTCTCCTCAGAAATAGTCATCGATGGTATTGGCCACTGTGCAACCAATCTCATGATCCAGTTTATTACCCATAAGCCTCAGTCAAGAGAATGATCTGCAGTAAATATTCCAAAGTATATTTCATTTTATCTCTCTACTTTTGCAGTTACCTGATGCAAAGTAACTGAACCTCAGCACACTTTACGTTTTTGGAATGCATTACAAGCCCACTTGATGAATTCTGGATTATTTTTGTCTTGTGATGCCACCCCTGCATTATACCAAGGCAATTAGGTCACATAGAGGTATCAGACAGCAATTTGCAAGTCACAGAGCAGACCATGCTAGAAATGATTTCATGAAATGAGGCAAATGTAATGTATACTAAAGAATACAAGGCTGCAAATTGCCATACCAGCTGCTTTACATAATGCAGAAATACACATACAATAAGGAGTACCTGAAATTGGTTATGGCTTTAAGGCCGAATAAACATCTTAACATATAAAAGTATATATGTATAGCTCACAATTCACATACTTTAGCTTGGAACATCATTAGTTTTATACTTATAATCTGGAATACCCAGTAACAATAAAAGAAAGATACTGCATCTAGAGGCAGTGCTAAAACTAATAGCAACCTTTTAGAATCTAAGGTCCACTTGAATCAATTTGTGGCAGTTTCCTGAAGTGTGGAGATTCCCATTGCCAACATCATCTGTCTGAATATTGAACTGTCCTGGTTCATCAAGTTTATTGGTGAATCAAATTCCAACACCTGTAAAAAATGTTACTCTCTAAATTGGTATAATGACATCAGAGATGGTTAATCATTTTGAGGTAGCACAGAGGAGGAACAATAATTAGTTATATCATAGGATCCAAGTGTGATGGCTATATTTTATAAGATCATGAGAAACTTAATTTTATAAGTGAAGTATGTTTGGAAAAAAAAGAAAGGGTGTGATGCAAACACACGTGATCACGATTGCCAACTCGTACAATAATTATGGGGGCATACGATAATTGTAATGCTTGTAAACATGGTTGCCAACCCGTACGATAATTATGGGGTTGTACGATAATTTGAATGTATGATTGAACGTGACCAGATTATCAAGGGTAGGGTGGTGCCGAAACACCGCAGCACTGCCCGCCGCGCACGGACGGCCACTTGGCATTCATCGGTCCACTATGGGACCGGAAAACGTCTCGGATGGCCAGACAACCGAGGTATAGCACGCTCGGCAGCCGTAAGTACAACAGATCGCACCTCCCAAGGAAGAAGATCGTAATTCAGTTTTTTGCAATTTTGAGATATGGTATGTTTCAGAAAGTGTAGGTGAAAGAGCATCTTGTGTATAAAAATCATATTTTTATCTTTGATTGTTGATGAGCTGTAAGCAATTGTTTTATGTTGTATCTTTGAGGTCATTATATTATTCGTGGACAACTATCGTATGTTGAGATACAATACTCTTCCAGGTTAACATTGTTGTCTTCTTTCTAATTTAACTGAAGTTACGTTTGTTTTCCAAGGAGATTTGCAGTCTAATTTTAATAAAATAAAGAGGAAATATGTTATGGCAGTTAATTTGGCACAGTGATTGTGCAGCTTCAACATTGTGAAGATAATGAACCTGGTACGCTGTTGGTAAACTTGTGTGCATTAATGTCTCAATAATTACTGTTGATTTTACCACAATGGAAAGAGCAAGGAGAATGGTGCAGATGTATTTATCATCAGGTAGGAAATATTAATTACTATTCTTATATTATATATTTCACTGGTAAATAACGATTGATACTTTCTATAACAGTTAAAAGGAACAATGAATTCTCCTGGCTAGTTCCCAGACTTACTGAACACCAGCAAGGAGACGAGGACATCAGCCCTGACTGTTCTGTTTGTGAACCATCACACTGTAAGTCTTATTTTGATATAATTTGTTGTGCCATTCTATATCGTTGTCATTGGTGAACATAAATAAGGTGCTGGGACCAAACATAACTTAGCTAATTTTACAGAACTTAGTGACAATAATTACTATGATATTACACATATTCTGTATTGTTATCATTTTTAAATATAAATAGCATTTTTTCCTTGTTTTAGCTGATACTAACACTGATGAAGAAACACCAACACATAAACGAAAAAGGAACATGAAGGTTATAAGTCGAGATGGTGTCAAGAATGACATATTGCAGTGTTGTAAACGCATTGATTTTGAAAGTGAACCAGTTGCACCAGCATATGACAAAATAGTTCCGAGCTATCCTGGGCCTTTGGGTTTTCAGAATCTACATTTTACTGTCAATCTAGAGGCAACTCCTGCAATGAAAAGATGTCGTTCTAAGAAACGTGATACTTTAGAAAAAAAGAAGAGGTAAAAAAACGAAGAGGGATGGAAGTTCATGGAAAGATGTAAGAAAAACAAAAATAAATTTGAGATTGGAATACACAAACAGAGGTGGAAATGTGGTAATAGCAAAGTAGATGAGGAATGGTTGTGGAGTTGGATGTAGGTTTAAATGCCAAAAATGATATTCGAAAGGTTTTGGAAAATAGGCAGCCATACTGGCAGATGGGATTTTATAACCAGACATGTCAGTAAATTGGACAAGAAACAAGTTACTACAGGCAAAGGGAGAAACTCAAGGAGGAGCAACATATTTAGTTATTGCTTTCGTGTAAACGATTCTCCTATTATAGTTTGTAAAGTGGTGTTCCTGAACACATTATCAATAATAGACATGTATGTCAGCACTGTTTTTTTCAAAATTGGTTGTTGGTAGTTCTATATCCCCTGATAAGCGTGGTCACCATAGTAAGAGACCTCATGCAATAAGTGATTCTGTTAAAGATACAGTAAGGGTTCACATTCAACTGATTCCAAAAGTTGAGTCCCATTACTTGCGTAGGAATACTAGTAGACTCTTTCTGGAAGCTGATCTAAATTTCTCAAAATTGTACAGACTTTTCTCTGAATGGTTCACTCAACAAACATATGCTTTTAAACCAGCTACATGCAGGCAGTGTCAAGAAATTGTTGACAACGAATATAACATTGGTATTTTTAAACCTAAAAAGGATCAGTGTAAACTTTCTTCTAGCTATATGAAATTAACTACCGATCAAAAATTATTGCAGAAAGAAGATTATGAGAAACACAAACACAACAAAGAATTAGCTAGAAACCAGAAGGAAGTTGATAAACAAAATTCCATAAATGACTGTTCCTTAGCGTGTGCGGTACTTGATTTTCAGAAAGTGCTTCAAACTCCAATGTCAGATGTCAGCGCTTTTTATTATAAGAGGAAGTTAAGCACATATAATATCACTGTGTATGATTTGGGCGGTTACTGCTAGATGCGGCACGAGTCTTGCTAAACGTGGAGCAAACGAGGTTGCAAGCTGTTTAATTGATTTTGTGAAGCAAAAAAAGGAAGAAGGGAAAAACAAAACCTTCTTCTCTGACAACTGCGGGGGTCAAAATAGGAATAGGTTTGTTTTTGCCCATCATGTTTTTGCATCCCAGAATTATAAGATAGATATTTCACATAAATTGTTAGAAAAAGGACATACACAGAATGAGGGAGACAGCATGCATGCCTTAATAGAAAAGAGAAAGAAAGGATTAGAAATTTTCACACCACAGCAATGGTATGTGCAAGTGAGATCAGCAAAAGTTACGGGAAATTCCTATAAAATCAAAGAGATGGCACAAATAGATTTTTTTTCTTTCAAGTCTTTAGTTGGTTTCCAAAACTGGTCAACTGATTCTACAGGCAACTCTGTTATGTGGAATAAAATCAGAGAATTTTCCGTTTGTTCGGCAACTTTTCATGAACCAAAGTTCAGATATTCATTTGATGAAGATTATCGCACTCTACCTTTGCAAAAAGGCAGAAAAGATAGATCTGCCATGGAATGTAAACATTTACCAAGAACCTACAGCAGAACTATTCCAATATCAACTGCAAAATATAAAGATCTCATTTTCTTGTGCAAAAGTAGAAACATTCCTGAATGTTATCATTGTTACTACTATTCTCTAAAGCACAGCTATACAGGAGTTGAATCAGAATCTACAGATGACGATCTGCAGAGGAAGAAGTAGAGTATGATGTAAAATCTAATGTTCAGTTTGACAGTACTTTTAAAAATGTGTCTTTTTTGTTTGTTTGTACTGGGTTGACATGTACTAAGAGTTCACACAATTAAAGCTGTTCTTTGCTGCAAGTAGAAGTTACTTTATTTTATTTTTAATAAAAAAGTCTCTACTGTAACTTGACTTTTTCCACAATTTCCACGTAAAAACATCGTAACTCAAAAACTTCACACCTTGTAACGGAAAAAACATAATAGCTTCAGTAATTGAATTCTGATAAGGTTAATATTAATACACTGTATTAACAGATACATAATGAGTACTTATACCTTAACTTGAGACCAAAATATGAAAACAGTGATTTTTCATTGTTCTTCAAACTTTGTTTTTGCTCTCCTGAAAAGTTATGAAAAGTGAGTTACGATCTTCTTCCTTGGGAGGTGCAAGATGTAAAGTGAGCGACCATCTGGTCAAAGTCTTCAAAGACGTGATCATCAAATAGAGCCATGCGAGTGTAAACAGGCCAGTTCGCTCTGTTGAGATGCCAGGAGGGTATACGTGCCAAAGGTACGTGGTGAGATAGCAAGCTGATAACACAAGGGAAATGATCGCTGGAGAAGGTGTCAGAGGTGACGTTCCACTCAAAACGATGTGCAAGCTGAGCGGTACAAACTGATAAGTCCAGGTGGGAGGAAGTGCCAGTAGAATCGGAAAGAAAAGTGGGTTCACCGGTATTTAGTAGAGAGAGAGCTCTGTAGGAAAAAATCTGCTAGATGTATTCCCCTTACACAAGCCCTATCTGAACCCCAAAGGGGGTGGTGGGCATTAAAGTCTCCTACCAAAAGAAAGGGTGTTGGGAGTTGCGACACCAGGTGGGACAGGTCAGCTATTGCAAAGGGGGAAGGAGGTAAATAAACGGAACAGAGAGTAAAAGTAAAACCAGGTAAACTCAGGGTAACAGCAACAGCTTGCAAGGAATAAGATTAAGAGGTTGGTAAAAGACATCACGAATTAGGAGCATGACACCTCCATGAGCAGGAATACCAGGTTCTGGTGCGAGGTCAAAGCGCACCGGAGTAAAGCCTTTGAATGTAAAGGAGTCCTGCTGGCGAAGCTTTGTCTCCTGCAAGCACAGAACGCTAGGGGATAGCGAACTAATAAGTACTTGCAGGTCGGTCTTATGTGCACGTATGCCATGTATATTCCACTGAATTATGGGCATCCTGGAACGAAGGGGATAAGCTGTCGGTTATGGTCACTTGACCAGCGGTTGCCGCTTCAATTTGCCCTTCTGAGAGCACATGGGGCTAGGGCTGTTTGGAGCAGATGGTTCGTGCTCCATAGGCTCCACGGACGGAGGAGGCTCTGTGTCACCACTAACAGAAGATAGAGGAGTATATCTGTTACCCATGGAAACGGGAGGTGAAGAGACCATTGGCACCCAACGATGCCCTCTGGTGTCCTGAGAGCATGAGCGCCGAGGAGGGGAAGGTGAAGCATGCTTCCCAGTGGCCGATGTCGGAGGGTCTTTAAGCAAATCGCTGCGTTTCGGCTCAACTCATAACTTCCAGGTATCGGTACTGGCAGGAAGATTCTTGGGGCTGGTACAGGTTGATGTAGAAGCTGTGGCCTGACTAGGTTGAGGTGCAATAGGGGTGGTGGTAACAGGGCCAGTTTGGGTACCGACATCTCGCTTTAGCACTGGGGTTGACACAAACGAACTAAAGGTACCAATTTTATCGAGACCTGACTGTATTACAAAGAGGTTTACCTTCAGAAACGTCTGAGCCTCTTCCGTCCTACTGATGACTAGGTAACGAGCGGTAGGAGCTATGTGTACCTCTATTTCATTCACTTGTTGTTTTCTTTTAATAGTTTTGTTTGCCAAAGAAAATGGGCCATAAATTTCATCCCCCAGTGCTCCCCACCCACCACGGAGCCCAACAAGTGGTCATCCCACTGGGATGACAGGGCTACACAGGGGATATAGCGGGCTCGCCGTCCCACTCACCCTGGAGTTCGGTGCATTACCTAGTCCTGGCTGATTGACTAGGGGTGGGTTAGTCCCTAGCCTCCCGTTTAGATGAAGCAGTAACCAAAGCAGTGTATTGGAAATGTGCACCCTCCCCAAATTCAGAAAGATAACTGGACCGAGCTCAGATACGCATCCCTCAGCCACCAGGATAAACCTTTCCACCGACACGGGTTTCCACGCACGGCCTACAGGTGGGTGGGTGTTTTGACTGACTCCCTCACCACTAAGAGGAACCCACATCGAGGGAGTCAGTTAGCTCGGGGCCCCAGGTGTGCCAAACCTGGACCTACTGTAGCAGGTCCCCCTGGGGGGCCAGTATTGAGAAGACAGAGCTGATTACGATGGAAAAAATCTGCAAGGTCCTTCCCCCTTACGCAAGCCCTAGGAGATCCCCAAAGAGGGTGATGGGCATTGAAGTCTCCCAACAGCAGGTAGGGAGCTGGGAGCTGAGATATTAGGTCAGAAAGGTCCCCAATGGCGAAGGAGGAAGAAGGCGGAAGATAAACGGAGCATACTGTAGAACAAAAACCAGGTAAACTCACAGTAACAGCTACAGCTTGCAATGTAGTAGTGAGCATAATAGGCTGGTAAAATACGTCGTTGCGGATCAGCAGCATGACACCCCCATGCGCAGGAGTACCAGGCTCCGGTGGTAAATCACATCGCACCAGAGTAAAACCAGGAAAGGTGAAAGCATCCTGCTGGTTAAGTTTGGTTTCCTGCAGGCAGAAAAGACTGGGGGACAGCGAATTAGCCAACAGTTGAAGTTCTGATTTATGCCTGTGCACACCACGTGTATTTCACTGTAAGATAGACATCCTGTGGAAAAAAGGGGAAAAGCTCGTCACCGAGTTCATTTAGTGGACGGCTGTCACTTCAATTTGCCCTTCTGATTCCGTGTGGGACTCTGGCTTTGTGGAGCAGAAGGTTCATGCTCCATAGGCTCCTCGGATGGCGGAGGGTCAGTGTCACTAGAAACCTGAGACAGAGGTACAAACCGATTGCCAGTGGTCACAGGAGGTGGAGAATCCCGCTTCACGCGGCTGCGCGCCCTAGTCTACTGGGATTGAGATAGCCAAGGAGGTGAAGGAGAAGTGGCCTTAAAGGCACACTTTCCACTGGCAGAGTTAGAAGGCTCTTTAAGAAAATTGGAGCGTTTCGGGGTGACTTTGAATTTCCGAGTTTCACTACTTATGGGAAGGATCGTGGAACTGGTGGAAGTGGAAGCTGGTACTACAATGCGAGGAGCGACGGTTGTGGACACTATAGGGCAAGTTTGAGTGCCCATATCCTGCTTTGGCACTGGTGTCGAAACAATTGAACTAAAAGTACCAAACTTCAGGAGAGGAGGCTGGCAAGCTAGATGGTGTTTGCGGGCTTCAGAGAAGGAGAGACGCTCTTTCACCCGCAGCTCTTGAATGGCCTTCTCATCCTGGTATCATGGACAGACACTGGATGGTTACCTCGACAATTCACACAGCTAGGAGCCGATGAACAAGCTTCCTCATGAGAATTCTTACCACAATTGGCGCAAACTGCAACCAGTCTTACAGGAAGTCTTACTATGGCCATAGCGTTGGCACTGGAAACAACACATAGGCCGTGGAATATAAGGTCGGATTGGAATAACCTCATAAGCTGCCTTGATCTTCTGAGGCAACTCGAGCCGATCAAAAGTGAGAAACAGCGTGTGAGTATCAACCTGCACGCCATCACGCTTAGCTCTTACACGGTAAACTTCAGTTACTCCTTGGTCCGACAGATAACCCTGTATCTCCTCCTCCGGCATACCATCCAAAAGCTGGCTGGTAATGACGCCCTTAGAGGAGTGAGTGAGTAGTGGGGTTTACGGGCCCGTCGACAACTAGGTCATTAGGGCCCGAAGTCCAATGTAAAAGCAATCAAAGAAAATAAAACCTCACCCGCTTTAAAGTTAAAAAGTGAAAGTTAAAATACCTAAAAATGAACGTTAAAACCACTAAAAAGAGAGCTAAAAACAGGTAAAAAAAGGAAAATTAAAAAGCAATAAAACCATATTACGAAAACCCTAAACTACTTATACTGTTGAAAAAGGGTAAAAACACGAGTAAAACATCCTAAAAGTATTTTTCCGCCAAGATAAAAGAAACCTTACACTTGCTTACCAAAATCGATACGCGCAACAAACCGCAGTACTGTATTTACAGCTGCTGGGTCGTTGCCTAACATGGTGCACAGTGTAAGACCCAGGCCAAAGGACTGGCGCTCACGAGCATACCGCGGACAATCAGCAAGGACATGTGCAACGGAGAGTGGCACATTGCACGTCGCACAGACAGGCTCCGGATCACCGCGCAAAAGGTGTGCATGCGTGGCTCGAGTGTGGCCTATCCTCAGGCGGGTTAAAATTACCTCCTCACGCCTGGAATCCCTGCAAGATGTTTGCCAGGGTTGTACCGTGTCCTTGATTGTCCGTAACTGAGTGCCAGATAACGCTTCCCAAGATTGTTGCCAGAGAGTAAATAGATGGCGACGAAAGTACTTCTGCACATCTATATAGGGTAGCGTACGGGTGGAATATTCCGGAAGGCGACATGCAGACTTCGCAGCCGCATCAACTGCCTCGTTACCCGGAATACCCACATGACCTGGGATCCACGTAAAAACGAACTGGTATCCGCGAGATAACAATTGAGATAAAAGTGTCTGTATTTTAATAATTGATGCCGAGTTGCCAACAAATTGTTGCAGCGCCTGAAGAGCGCTCAGGGAGTCGCAACATACAATAAAATGTCCAGGAACTGAACGGGAGATAAAAAGTAAGAAATAAAAGATGGCAAACAGCTCGGCGGTAAAAACTGAACTGGCGTCTGGAAGGCGGTATGTGTGAACCTCACCGTTGTATATAAATGCGGAACCCGTCGTACTACCCAACTGGGAGCCATCGGTGAATACCGGAGTATAAGTCCGGTATCGGCTCAGAACTGCGGTGAAGAGTTGACGGAACACCGAAGGAGGGGTAGCAGTCTTTGGACAGCCCGACAGCTCCAGGTCAAAGCGTGCACGCTGGAGCTGCCAGGGAGGACAGTGGCCAAATGAAAGCCGCTCTACAACTGGCAGTCGGAGGGCGTTTGCGACAAGTAGTTCTTGAAACCTGATGCCACTTGGACGGGAGATTGTTTTATTCCGCATATAACGGTGCGCGAGGTCTGGACGCAATACAGGTGGAAACGAAGGATGACCTGGATGAGCGGCCAACCTTGCCACATAGGAACAAAGTAACAATGAGCGTCGAACAGACAGTGGAGGTTCGCCAGAATCAGCATACAGACAATCCACTCTACTTGTGCGGAAAGCCCCAGTAGCGAGACGGATACCAGTGTGATGAATTGTGTCTAAAAGGCGGAGTTTAGAGGCTGATGCAGAGCCATAGATAAAACAGCCGTAGTCTAATTTGGACCGGACCAGTGAGCGATACAACCTCAACATTACCGTGCGATCGCCGCCCCAAGATGCCCCAGACAGGACCCTGAGTACCCGAAGCGAGCGACCGCAGGAAGCACGAAGGTGCCGTATATGGTGCTCCCATGTGAGTTTGCTGTCAAGGTGTAAGCCCAAGAACTTCAGGTGCGGAACAAATGGAAGACGTGTGCCACGCAAATGAAGATCAGGAGGAAGGTGTACACCACGGAGTCGGTGAAAGTGGAGACACTGTGTTTTCGTAGGAGAAAACCGAAAGCCGGTGCGAGACGCCCACTCGGCGATGGATGTTATGGTCATCTGCAGTTGACGCTCTATGTGCTCCAAACTATAAGAGCGATAGTATATCGCAAAGTCGTCAACATACAGCGACATCGGGATTCCGCTACGAACAGCGCTGGTGATGCCATTAATGGCAACGGCGAAAAGCGTAACACTGAGAATCGACCCTTGGGGTACACCATTCTCCTGAACCTTCTCTTGGGAGAGCGTGTTGCCTATGCGGACACGAAAACGGCGAATTAGTAAAAAGTTAAAAATAAAAAACGACAAGTTACCACGTAAACCATAATCGTGTAGAGTACGGAGAATGCCATAGCGCCATGTAGTGTCGTAGGCCTTCTCCAGATCAAAGAAGACACCCACGACATGCTGCTTCAAGAGAAATGCATTCTGTATGTAGGCCTCCATGCTTGTCAGATTGTCGACACTGGAGCGATGGCGACGAAAACCGCACTGGACATTACTCAGCAGGTTATTCGTCTCTAGCCACCACACTAAACGAGTGTTGATCATACGTTCGAGGGTCTTGCAAACAACACTCGTTAGGCAAATAGGGCGGTAGCTAGAGGCAAGTGTCCGGTCTTTCCCGGGCCGAGGTATAGGGATGACGATACCCTCGCGCCAGGAAGACGGGTAAACCCGCTGGAGCCAGATTCGGTTATAGATGCTCAGCAGGAAGGAAAGAGCCTGAGGTGGAAGATGAAGCAACATTTGTCGGTGGATGTCATCCGGACCGGGAGAAGAGTCGTGCGCCAGAGACAAGGAGTGCATCAGCTCTGCTATGCTAAAAGGCGTGTTGTATGGTTCACTACCGTCGCTGTTAAAATTAAGAACTATCCGCTCCGCAGATTCCTTGATAGCTAAAAACGACCTATCGTAACTTTGGGTTTGGCTGGTAGCAGAGAAAGATTCGGCAAGGGCGTCGGCGATCGCCTGCTCGTTGGTGTAATAAGAGCCCTGTACGGCAAGACCGGGAATAATCGTCCGGCGACACTTGCCGTACATACGCCGAACCGCAGTCCACACCCTTTGTGTTGAAGTGCGTCGAGAGAGGGAAGAGACGTAAGTTACCCAGGATGTGCGTTTTGCACTGCGAAGTACAAAACGCGCCCGGGCACGCACACGCTTAAAGGTAATGAAGTTCTCTTCCGTAGGATGTGCACTGAAAACTCGCAGAGCCCGTTTTCGGGCTTTAACAGCCAAACGACATTCCTCGGACCACCAAGGCACGGGAACATGACGAGGTGTAGTAGAACCGCGAGGAATGCTGGAATTTGCTGCAAGCAGGACAGAACATGTAAAATACTCCACCATGTTGTCAATGGTGGTAAAACCATCGTCCGTAAGGTGAATGAGGGAACGGAATTTCCCCCAGTCAGCCTTGGAAATAATCCAGTGAGGGTATCGTGTTGGAATAGGATGGAAACCAGTAATGTGAATGTTAATGGGAAAATGATCACTGCCAAAGAGGTCGGAGAGCACCGACCAATCAATAAGTGGTACCAGTGACGGGCTACAGAAGCTAACGTCTAAGGCGGAATAGGTACCATAGGCAGATGATAAGAAGGTAGGGGCACCAGTGTTCAACAAAAGGAGGCCGGACATATCGCAAACGTCTGCTACAAGGCATCCGCGAGCATCGTCAGTGTCGGAGCCCCATAAAGTGTGTTTGGCATTCAGATCACCAAGGAAGATAAGCGGTGGCGGAATCTGAGCCAAAAGAGCCCGAAGATCGTTCGCGTGTACGACACTGACCGGTGGCAGATAGACATTACAAATTGACAGACTCACGCCCTGCATATGGACACGCACTGCTACAGCTTGCAGCGGCGTGTTTAGCGGGATGCTTGTGGCTGAGATGGTATGCGCCACCAGAGTAGCAACACCACCGCTTGCTCGTCTATCAGCTGCAGAGTCATGTCTAAATGCCGAAAAACCACGAAGATGTAAGGTGTGGTTAGGCTTCAGATGGGTTTCTTGTAGACAGACGATTGAAGGTGAATGGTGCCAAGCTAAGTGTTGTATGTCCGGAGCACGGGCCCGGTACCCATTAACATTCCACTGAATTATTTCCATAATAAAAAGGTTAAGGCATAGTCTTTATCTTTTTCTTCATCTTAACCTTGGCGCACTTGGGACCAATGATGTGCTTTTCACCGTCCTCAGGCGACTCCTCGGAACTTCGGGAGTCAGAAGATCCCCGGCGGCTCGCGGAGCGGGAGCGGGACTTCGTGGAGGTACGACTACTCGCCCGATGTTTAGTTCGCGAACGATTTGTGGGAACAGGCAATACGGTGTAGCCTCTGCTTGTGGACGACTGGTGAGCGTGTGTCTGCACAGCGGAAGATGTAGTTGCTGGTGCAGTTTTATCACGACGCGGTGGAGAGGTGCTCGCCGGTAAATCTGTTTGTGTCGAAGCATCTGCGACGGGTACATGCTGTATAGCAACAGTGTTCACAGGAGGGCGACGAACAGCGGATGCAAAACCTGTGGTGGTAGCAGGTTGCAGTTGTTGAAAGCGACGGCGCGCTTCAACAAACGTCAGGCGTTCTTTCACGCGCAACTCCTGGATACACTTTTCCTCGAGAAACTTCGGACACTGTCGCGAGCTGGATGGATGACTCCCTTCGCAGTTAACGCAGTAAGGGTCCCGGGTGCAAGCCGTGCCCTCATGGTATGGTAGTCCACAACGCTCACAAGTAGCAGGATGGGTGCACGAAGGCTTAGTATGACCGAACTTCTGACACTGAAAACAGCGCATAGGGTTCGGTACATACTGCCGAACTGCGGCACGCTCGTAGCCGCAGAAGATGTACTCGGGTAACTGAGTACCCTTAAATGTCAAAAACACAGTGCGTAAATCGATCACTTTTCCATCCTGTTTTCGAGTGAGACGGTACGCCTGACACACCCGTTGATCTGAAAGGCAGGTGACTATCTCTTCATTAGACAGACCATCAAGGCTGGAGGTGGTGACTACTCCTCTGCAAGTATTCAGTGTTTTATGTGGGACTACCCGGATAGGGTAGGAGCCCAATAAACTCGCTTTCAGTAGTTTCTGCGACTGGTCTGCAGTAATCACCTCTATCAATAGCGTACCGTCGCGTATTCTGGTCGCATTTTTTACAGGGCCACAGATTCGGTCAACTTCCCGTTTAATATAGAAGGGGCTAAGATCCTTTACCGTTTTCCCGTCACAAGCCAAAGTCAAAACCAAAAACGTGTCAAATGAGGAGGGTTTGCGCGGATGCATTATGAATTGGACCCCCATCCGGAACCGTCGGCGTCAGCCTGCCATCCGGGGGTCAAAAGATAAAAGACACCAAAATCTCCTCGGTCTGTGCCGCCATGGAGACCCCTCCATGACTGACCTCAAGGCGTACTTCAGAGGAGCTACCCTCCGATCTCCACTGCTTGTCCGCATGGGTAAACCGTTCACCACATGACACCCCGGTTTTATGCCCCCACCACAGGAATAACCGCCTGTGGCTCCCCGCTTTAGCACACGCTGCCTCAACGGAGTCAGCGTGGATTCAGGGGACTTCGGGTTGATTACACCGGGGCTCCGTCAGCGGTAACACGTCCGGCCGGTGATACTAACCCGACGGCACGCGGCCGTCGGGAGATTAACACCGGCCGTGCTCTCCAGGAGCTACGTGGGTGTACATGACGTGTGGACGGGCTCCGCACCTAAGGCTACACATGGGGGCAGTGTGAAGGGTCCGCACAACCTTCGCGCCTGAGACCTCCGAAGAGCACACAAGTCGGGGGCCGCGCAGAAAACCGTGGGACAGGACCACGGAGATAGGAAAGATCCCTGCTGGTGAGACAGGAGTTATAAAACTAAGGCCTTACTAACTAATAATCGGAATAAACCTAGAAGAGGAAGAGGGTGATATAAAAGCAACATAAATCGCTGCACGTGGCACAGTTAATGTATATGGAGGGGGTGAAATGATGGTGCGCAGCTCGGGGCCCCGGGCGCGCCAAACCCGGACCTACCGTGGTAGGTTCCCCTGGGGGAGTTTGATTTCGGAGTCCTCTTCTCCTAGATGAGTTGTCAACCAAGACTAACGAGCCTCATCTACCCGTTGGAATGTTCTTAGTTTCCCCTCACCTCTTGCCTACCAGTGGTCACAAAGACACACTTAGTAGGCCGTCTGGATCGGGTACTGAGCCCCTCCGCCACGGCAAGGCGACACTCCTTCGGAGGGGCCCTTAGAGGAGTTCAGGCTTCGGTGCTTCTCAACACGGATGGGATATCCATGGAGGAGTTTGGCCTTCAAGATTTTCTCAAACTGTTGGGCAGTGTAGCTCTCGACAAGTAGTGAACCGGATGTGCACAATTTTACAGACCCAGCAATTTTATCTAGACCTGACTGAATAATGAAAGGGTTGACCTTAAAAAATGACTGATCATCTTCCATCCAGTGAATAGGTAACGTGCCGATAACACGTGTACCTCTTTTTCAACTTGCACTTGTTTGCGGCGTTTAGGAGTATTGGTTGCCATAGGAAAAAGGCTAAAAATTTCATCCCCCAGTGCTCCCCACCCAGCACGGAGCCCAATGAGGGGTCATCCTACTGGGATGACAGGGCTACACAGGGGATATAGCGGGCTCGCCGTCCCACTACCCTGGAGTTCAGTGTAATACCTAATCCTAGCCTCCCGTTTAGATGAAGCACAAACCAAAGCAGTGTATCGGAAATGCGCACCCCTCAACCACCAGGATAATCCTTTCCGACGCGGGTCCCCACGCACTGCCTACACGTGGGTGGGCATTTTGACTGACTCCCTCACTACGATTGAGGAAGATGAACTTTCAGATGAATAGTGTGATAAACCTAAGCTCTAAAGTTGTAATACTGGTTGAGGTCATCAATCTTGTAATTGGATATAATAAACATCATTACTCTTATATTTTCATAAGCATTATACTGATACTTTCGTTGTAGCATTTGGTTTATGATGTACGATAATTTTGAATCAAAATCTATAATTTTGAGTAGCTGGTACGATCATTTTACTTTTAAATGTTGGCAACCCTGCACGAGATAGAAGTGAAACTTTTGTATTACAGGGAAACATTTTAATTATTCATCAATCACTTTTGAATAGCACAAAAACTAAACCCCGGCGCGACAGCCCCTGAAGGGCCAAGGCCTACTGCCCAGCCGCTGCGTCCACCACCTCTACCCACTACAGGTGTCATTGGTGGGGTAAAGTACTGGGGGGTGGGACTGGTCAGTACCCCGATCCCTCCTGCCCAGTTATGCAGTCTTCTCGACCTGGGGCTGCTATTTCTCCATCAAGTAGCTCCTCAATTGGTCCCCCCGGGACCTAACAAGGCTGAATGCAACCCATGCCAGACCTCCCAGAGGGGATAAAATCCCCATGCTGGTACTGGAGATTGAACCTGGGTCCCCTGAACCAGAGGCAAGCATGCTACCAACTGCGCTACGGAGGCGATCTTTGAATAGCATAGATTGTGTTTATTATTCACATCTTGAACTGTCACTTCACCCACATGTTTTCTCTCACACCATGCTCTTGTTCTTTCTGCGCCCGACTTAGGCATATTCACAACAAAATTGTATATTTTAATGAAGAAAATAGATTATAAGCAAGACGAGTAAACAATACTCGAAATGCAATGGTTATACACACATTTCAATGGATACTCTGTTGACAACCAACATCTGTACTCAGTGATCACCACGCTGCCTGAATACAGTACACACAACCACAGATGAGAATGAAAGAAAGCAAGAAGAGCATATATCTCACTCTTCTCCTATACCCGAAGGCAAGCCAGACACTGTTCCCACTCTATCCGACACAGTGTTTACCCCAGTACTTTTTGTCACACGAAAAGGTTTGCGGATCAGAATTTCAAAGCCCTTCAATAAGAAGTTCATCTACAGCCAATCAGCCTGGAAACTTCTTTCTACTGCATCAATGAAGCGAGTTTCTTTTAAGCATTTTAAGGTTTCTTTTTAACTAACCACTTATTAAAACTACTTTATTATTAGAAGGGCCTAAAAAATCTATTTATTGAAACCAATCTTACCTTTCCAGAGTCCATAACCATTATTCGATCATATGTTGTAACAGTGTTCAGACGATGGGCTATGGTCAATACAGTGCAGTGGGAGAAGGCATCCTGAATTGTCTCTTGAATCAAGTAATCTGTTTCTACATCCACAGAAGCTGTGGCTTCATCAAGGAGCAGTATTTTACTTTTCCGCAATAAAGCTCTTGCAAGACATATTAGTTGCTTCTCTCCGACTGACAAATTCTCACCATCAGCTTCAACTGGACAAAGCAGCTGTTTGTCTTCACGGTTTATCTGCAATGCATAGACAAAAATCAACTACTTTATCGATAAAACCAATGCTGTATATTGCCTTTTTCCTTTTTACGAGAGGAGCATTTAAATTGTATAGAAACTACTATAGCACCTGTCACATTACAAAAGTGAAATTGGAGTAATGAAGATTAGTGAAGTGTACAATGTAAACTGATTAATAAAAGTTACAAGAGTGGAGCTGATAAGAAAAGGTAAGAAAGAGGGAAAGTGAATAAGGATGGGAGATGAAATAAAGCAGGAAATAAAAAATAAAAGGGGAGGGTGGGAGCAGGACAAGATTAGTGAAAAGGCAGAAAGTAAAAGTTCACAAATTAAACATATATAATATGTATATAGAAGGTAATTATACCAAAGGGCTCCCTAATAGCAAAAGGGACAGGATCCAGCTCAGGGGTAGCCCAAGGTGTGTAAGATTTAGTGCACAATAAATTATTAAATCATCCTGACTGGATCGAGGGGCACTGTCCAACATGGTAAGGACAACACTACATGGAGAAGAGGACTGGCGATGCAGTCTGGCTCATCCACAGGTTGCCACAATGAAAGATGTTGCTACATTCGGATTGTTTGGCCGGGATGACCATCTCTGAGGAGAAAGGAGTGTAATGCCAGCTGCACATCAAAGGAGGCTCAAAGTCAACCACCTCACACCACATTGTTAGGCAACGTGCTACAAAGGTGATTTTCAGACAGTTTGAGAAGTGAGGTAGTGAGTCAGTAGTGAGGTGCAAGGTCATGAGTTGTGAAATGTGATTCATTTTAGAGGAAATAAAATGACACCAAAAGTAACTAGACTTGCCATTTGTTGCAATATAACAAAGTCAAAAATTTAAAAGATCTCAAATTATTTAAGAAGTTTTGGTCATTCCTAGTTGTAAACACTTTTTACTCAGTTTCAAAATTCCTGAGGTGTAATAGGATTATATAAGTATTATTTTTGTTGTAAATAGTGTTAGCATATTTTATATTGCAAATTACATCTTCAATTACATATTTTTAGTACTATATGTACTGCATTATTTTGCTAAATCAACTTATGTGGCATTCGTGGTGGACGAAGCGGTGTCAGGGTAGGTTTTCTCCGGTTTTCCCCTGCCACTCATTCCACCAATTGCTCCATTATTACTTTTCCAATCATCAATTTCGCCTGCATTTTATACCATCCTCTTCCTCACTATCATACTTGGTTCTTGGCTGTCCACTCGCTTCCAGGTCTTTACTCTGTCTGTCCATAGCTTCCTGTGCTCCCCCATAGGCGTCTGACACTAGGCACTGGCTTGTAAGTCTTAGGGGATTAAGTCCTACATAAACGAAGGTTAATCAGGTAAAGAAAAAAAAAAAAAAACACGTCATGAAGTAGAATGAAAAGTTTCAGTTCTTCTCAGAAGGGGATACTGGTTCTCTGGTTTCCCCACCATTCATTCCACCAACTGCTCCATCAACACCTTTTCATTCAACCATCTCACCTGCATTTCATATCACCCTCTTGCTCACACTCACACCTGGTGCTAGGCTGATCACTGCTTCCAGGTCTTCGCTCTGTCCAGTGCATAGGTTTGTGTGCTCCCCAACAGGCATCTGACTCTAGGCACAAGCTTGTAAGTCCTAGGGGGTGTAAATCCTCCATACAGGGGGGGAAGGCAGTAATCAGATGTAGTAGTGGAAGATGAAGAAGAAGAAGAAGAAGAAGAAAAAGAAAGAAAGAAAGAAAGAAAGAAAGAAAGAAAGAAAGAAAGAAAGAAAGAAAGAAAGAAAGAAAGAAAGAAAGAAAGAAAGAAAGAAAGAAAGAAAGAAAGAAAGAAAGAAAGAAAGAAAGAAAGAAAGAAAGAAAGAAAGAAAGAAAGAAAGAAAGAAAGAAAGAAAGAAAGAAAGAAAGAAAGAAAGAAAGAAAGAAAGAAAGAAAGAAAGAAAGAAAGAAAGAAAGAAAGAAAGAAAGAAAGAAAGAAAGAAAGAAAGAAAGAAAGAAAGAAAGAAAGAAAGAAAGAAAGAAAGAAAGAAAGAAAGAAAGAAAGAAAGAAAGAAAGAAAGAAAGAAAGAAAGAAAGAAAGAAAGAAAGAAAGAAAGAAAGAAAGAAAGAAAGAAAGAAAGAAAGAAAGAAAGAAAGAAAGAAAGAAAGAAAGAAAGAAAGAAAGAAAGAAAGAAAGAAAGAAAGAAAGAAAGAAAGAAAGAAAGAAAGAAAGAAAGAAAGAAAGAAAGAGGAGGAGGAGAAGAAGAAGGAGAAAAAAAAGAAGAGATGATTCTGGAGTTAGTCACTTCTATAATCTGTTCCGGCAGGACTCAATAATTCTAAATTATTCGTGAACGTCACTGCCATAAAGTCCACCATACTTAATATTATAAGTAGTCATATTTACATTATCAACTGGAGAATGTACTAACTTTGTCCTTAAGATGAGCTTTATCCAGTGCTTCCCAAATTTTATCATCTGTATGTTCTTCAAAAGGATCCAGGTTGTAACGTATTGTTCCCTGGAAGAGAACAGGATCTTGAGGTATAATTGAGATAGCCATTCTAAGATCATGTAAGCCGATAGTGGAAATATCAATGCCATCAATCATGATGCGACCTCCAGCAAGCTCTGTCAATCTCAGCAGGGTTGTCACTAATGATGATTTTCCTGAGGACAAGAGGCAGCTATATTATTACTTAGGTTTCAGTGCATTTTATAAGTAACTTGATTATTTTATTTGCAGCTTACCCGCTCCTGTTCTTCCAACCACGCCAACTTTCTCTCCACCTCTAATTTCTACTGTCACTCCATTAAGTACCAAGGGCAAATCTGGACGGTATCTGAGTTGGACATCTTCCATAATTATTTGTCCTGACCAGGGCCAATTACTTGGAGGTCTGTTGGTTTTATTAATACCAGGAGCTTCTTCTGGAAGATCCTATATAAACAAGATGCTTGTTTTACTACGATTTCATATTACCAACGTTACATATTATATTAGTGCTTCAAAATCATACAGCATTTTATAATTTCCTTGAATTTCGATTTGTAGTTACATTTTTTAATGGGAAGTTGCCTAACAACATTATGCTTTAATTAAAGTCTCAAATGCAAAATTCTTTCACTTAGCAATATAAAAACTACAGTGGGTTTGTAGGTCAGCCAGACCACTCCATGGCAGCACCAGGGTGGGCGAGGACCAGCATGCCCTACAAGAGAGTTGTGTGTAAATGACTGACAAGTCATGGGTATGAAAGATTAACTGCTGTACTAACTCATACCAGGCTTACCTGCATCACAACAGACGTTGAAATTGATGACCTTCAATGCAAACACATTCCCTATATCTCTGAAAACAATTCTGTTCTACTCACAAAAATTCACGTTGGCTGATTATATTTCTTTCGAGATGATGTCCTTCAGTTCTTGTAACGTGTGCAAATTTGATGCTTACACTTTCTTTAGCGTTCCCCATAAATAAAAATTGCATGGAGATAAGTCAGCAGAACGAGGTAGCCACATTCCTCTACTAATTATTCTGTCACTTTAAGACACTTGCCAATTCATGCATAGAATTCCCAGCAGTGTGCACTATAACTGAACCCTTCTGAAACCAGCCAACAATCTTTTATTTCTTGTTATTTGCAGAAAAAAATATTTAAAATAGAATTTACATAAATATGTGAATCAACCTTGTATCATAAAATATGGGACCAATAATTCTATGCACACTCGCTATGCACCAAACCCTAACTTTTGCAGCATGGTGAAGATCTTCATGAATAATACAGGGATTTTCGGTAAGCCAGAATTATTTTTGGAGATATAGGGAATGTGTTGATGGCAATCAATTTTAACATCGTTATGATACAGGTAAGCCTAATGTAAATTAGTAGTGTAGTTAGTGTTCCATTCTCATGACTTGTCAGTCATTTACGTTTAACTCTGGTGGAGGGTGTGCTGGTCCTTGCTCGGTCCAGAGCCGCCGGCTATGAATATACTGTATAACTAAATAGGTCTGATGTTACATTTTCTATCCATCTTTGTTTGTTTATAATTTTTTATCAAGTTAATCGACATAAATATTTGTAGAAATGGTATCATTACACATTTCCTTGTAGTTACAAGTGGGTGGATAGAGAAAGCTGCAGCGATGGTCAAATCTTCAAAATGCAAGTCACTATACACTAGCTTTAAAATTTGGTGCTCCTTGATTAATACTGCAAGGGACAGAAGCAAGGTGACTTAGCACTTATCTGATAACTTGAATACTTTAATGAGATCTAAATTTTTTGTATAGTAAGCTTTTGTCTAGGCGGCACTGTGGCTGAGTGGTTAGACCGCTCGCCTACCACCTAGGCAGCCCGGGTTCAATCCCAGGGATCTGCATGTGGTATTTGTGGTGGACGAAGTGGCGTCTGGGCAGGTTTTCTCTGGGTTCTCCGGTTTCCCCCACCACTCATTCCACCAATTACTCCATTATCACCTTTCCAATCATCCATTTCACCTGCATTTCATATGAACATCCTCTTCCTCACTATCATACCTGGTGCTTGGCTGACCACCTACTTCCAGGTCTTCACTCTTGTCCAGAGGTCCCTCTGCTCCCCAACAGGTGTCTGACCTTAGGCACTGTCTTGTAAGTCCTAGGGGGTGTAAGTCAGGGAAGGGAGGGTAATCAGGGAAAGAAAGAAGAAAAAGTTTTTGTCTATTTGGCGGCTATTCTCCCCTATACATGGGGTACCCTTATTGACTAGATGCTGCGTCCTCCAGCCACAGCCGAGGTCACAGTGGAGTGCACGATGGGGATGGTGGGTGTCTGCATGCCAGCTTCCCTACCGTAAGGCAACTGCTGCACTGGACATTTTAGGGACACTATCTTTCCATCAAGATAGCTACTCAATTGGCATTATAAGGCTGAGAGCATCACAGATCAGACCTCTCTGCAGGAAAAATCCCTTTACTGGACTGGGGATTGAACCCAGGTACTCCATGCCACAGGCAGGCTTGCTACCGCTGCACTACAGGGATAGTCCTATCCATTATACAAAATTATAAAAAAATCTTCAGCTTCATAGTATGTTAGCAGAAAATTTAAGATATACATTTTATTAATCATATGAATATCTCTAACATATGCTGCTTAATTTAAAACTGTTAGAACCATTTTTTGCAAACTAGAAACCAAGGATAGTTTGGGGAGATGGAAATTGGGGATCCCAACATATGTATTTTTGGTCAAATCTTGGATAAAAATAGAGCTTCCTTGTAAAAAATAGTACATGTTGAACTTTACTCTGCTTAACAAGAGTGATACAGCTTTCCATCCGTCTATACATGGTTAAAATGAAAACACAAATATACTTTAAACATTACTCATTCATCAAACATAAACCCTTAACTTCAAATGGAAGCAGAGACATAACACTTTTATATTGGAAACAGCAATTCTAAACCTTTTAAGTAATAGATTGAAAATACATTTACCTTCGTGTATTCTAAAATTCTCTCGACAGACGTGAATCTTGCCTGCATTTCAGATTTCAGCTGCATCACATATGGCACAAATGTACTAACCTACAAAAAATAATGAACAAAATCAGATACCTTAATTGATCTTGCATGAATCAATCATTACAAACTAAAATCTGTTCTTCCAGTCAATGAGCATTAAGGAAGTATCTGAAGTATCTGATTGAAACATTTATTTACAGTTGCTCTGTAGACATCCTGATTTTATTACACCTGACAACATGGTTGAGCTAGACTTAATTAACCCACCAGCAATAAATTTGGAAAGTGCACTTACAATTATAAATTTTCCTTAAAGAAACCTTACATTTTATGATGATTAATCCCACACATCCTTTTTTTGTAACAATAAGAAAAATCTTGAGATTTTTAAGTATTTGAGATTTACATTTTAAGTCACTTTAGTATAAATTTACTTAATACTTTTTTAGGTCCCTAAAAGTTTACCAACCAAGTAGTCATAATACTGAGAGATATGAATACCTATGTACTTCCATTTTGCCATCTGTATAGTCTGGTATAATTCCCAGGTATACAAACTATAATTTGTGCTGAACTGTACCTGAATTTCAGTGTTCCATGGACTAATAATCCTTTCTAATTACACTAGTCAATAAAATTTTACCTTTTTTCTGTAACTGGCATGAAAACAGCTAATCTTTATGTTTTCAGGTGTGCTGATAGTGAAAATATTACTGAAAATGCAACGTTAGCTCTCATTTTGAAGTTATAATAACTATATGTTATTACCTATGTGAGCTTATGCATCTATATACCTCCCTTGGAGGAAAGTCATTGAAGGCACAACTGCTTTACCTAGCGTTTGTAGCTTTCTATTGTTGATTCCCTGATTAGTGTCCAGCAGTAATCAGCTAATATTGATGCACTCCATTTTCCCTGGTATCTCATTTCGACATCCAAAATTTGCTGGTGGAAGAGTTCCCCATGCTCGTTGCTTACAGCACCACAGTTGTCATGAAAGAAGTTCAAGTGGGAATCTAACAAATGTAACTTTAAGGGCATGTTGCACTCTGGTCTATTGCAGCAGTGTAAAAGATTTGCAATAAGATCCTTAGTTTTCTGTCCTCTTATTTCCTAGAAACTTTGTTGATGTTTGAACAAAGGCATCCCAAGTTAACTTTTCATCACCTTACAGGACAGTGTTGAAATGCTTGTATAATTCGCATATCTGGGGACCCACAAAAATCCCCTCTTTTATTTTTGCTTTACTAAGACATGGAAATTTCTTGCATAAATGGAAAAATGCTTTTGCAGTTTTGCCATGGACTTAAACGTTTTCATTAGGCCCAATTTTATGTGAAGAGCAAGGAGAATTATATTCTTGAATTTGACAGGCACTTTGTGCATAACATTGTGAGATCCTGGTTCAAGTGAAAGCTTTCTTTCTTCCAGCACATGACCAGAACATAGCTTGTAACAGACAAACTATGCTTAAATGAAACATGCTTCGCTCTTCCCTTCCTCTTTCCCTCGTTGCTATGATACCAGGCTAAAAATAGCAACAAAATAAGCAAAGCTATTGTCCCCTGAAACTCCATCACTCTATATACCATAAGCGGAACTTCGAAGCCTGTGAGGGAAGGGATTGACAATAAATGCTAATAAAATATAATTAAATGCAACTCTTTAACTTGTAAACAAGAGCTAACAAGGTTTTGATTGTCGTTTTTGTTATCAGCATGGACAATATAGTTAAATATTTTATTTCATCTCAGTTACATTTTTATTGTTGGCTAGTATTACCTATTCCCACACAACTTCCAGAAAGGACATTAATGAAATATGTACAAACCAAATGTTTGTAGAAATGTTAAAATTTAAGGCTCAGTTTTACAAAAACACCTGGAATGTTAATTCATCCATTCCACTTCTCCTCTTATAATGTAAGAGAGAAATTACATCCTCACTTTCTCTTAACTTTAGCTAATGCAAATCCTTTCTCCCTACAACTGTTAGAAAGCGAAGTTTATTAATTATCTGCAATAAACATGTATTGTGTGTAAATCATAAGTACTTCAACAGTTTTTCCCTTCATTCTTAAGTGTCACTTTTCCGATTGTTTTGTGCACTGGAATCTTCTCTTTAAGAAATTCTCTTAAATTTTTAAGCAGAACATGCACTCAAAATATTCAGCTAGTGCTGAATAATACTATATTTAAAATTACATATTTGCCCCATCACTTTTACTTATCTGTACAACACAAGAAAGTTATGAGTGCAGCAAAAGAGAACTTACTGCAAATACACATGAAAGTGCCAACCCAGACTGTGCAGCAGTAACACTGTTTCTCAAGAGCACAACAACCAGTCCAGTCAGCGTTACCATAACTACTGCAATCATATCCATTCGGAATGTGAACCAACGGACGGAGGAACGGAACACAAAGTCTGAGCCTAATGTTCTGTTCAACTTTGCACAAAATCTGAAATAAATGAGAAATTATAGTTTGGTTAATCCAGAAATAGTAAAATCCCAAATAAAGATATCTTTCTACCCTAGAGCAGATGCTTTTCTTCATATTAAAATTAGTCCAATACTTAAAGCATTAGCAAATGTGATCAAATATGCTTCAGCAAATGGTGTAGAGAATATCTGAAATAAAGAGAATCTTGGTTCCCACAATGTTCATAGCTAGTCTCTGGCAAGACTATAAATATCCATGAATTCATATAATAATTCTTTAGGATCATATTTTGCATATGAATTAAGGACAAAAAGTGTGACAGTTTTCACGTTACAGCCTGCTTTTAATCCAGGCCCAACTAACTGCTTGTAGGTGAGCTTGTAGATATATTATACTCCCTTACTGATCATTTTAACTTGTCAGCCTGAGGGACAGAATGGCACAGCAGCAAGCGACCTTCAACCTTTCTAATGATGCAGACAATGTCCGCTGAATAAATGCACTATGTAAGTAAAATTTAGCGAAGCTCAGAAGCGTCAGTTTTGATTCAGTTACTCAAAATGACCTTGAATTTTTGCCAGAATGGGTGCAAAAACCAATAAGCTAAGAATTCTCTTGCACAAGTTTGTGATGAGACTGGTGACTTCTGAATAGTTAGCATTTTACAGCTGTTACACTTCATTCAATGCATGTTAATGCCTTTGTCTAGGAGTAGGAATTTCTCCCATGCTTGATTTATTCTTCTTCAAATTTCTTTGTCCCCTTTTTCTACTAGACTGACTGCTTTACCTAAAATCAGCAAAACCTCATTTGTCTGGACTGACTGGGACCAAAGGCAATCCGAAAAATCTAAAACCCAGATAATCTGGGCTATATGGGTAATAAGCAAAACAAAACTAATAAAATTAATAGGAATAAACTGCTAGAAATTTTAGCTGACTACAGTATACCACAACAGTATATTTTAAATGTTTTGTCAGTCTATAAAAGCAAGGTGTGTTTCTATACTAAACTCTATGTTTTTCTATTAATGTTTACAATATCTATAAAAGGAATTTGATTTCAATTCGTATCAACAATACATATACTGAATGGATCAAAGGCTTTCTATGAAAGCAAAGTGTGTTTCTATATTAAACTCTTATGTTTTTCTACCAATAGTAAGCCATCACAACAGGATCAACCTTTATGAAAGCCATTCTGTTCTTCCTCCTAAAAAGCTGTTAATATGCTTGTTTAGTTTGTTTTTAATTATATTGGCATAAATTTGGTATCCAGCATTAAGTAAACTGATTCCTCTGTAATTCTTGCAGTTTTTCTTGTCTCCTTTTTTAATATTGGTATTACAATAGATGTTGTCCAGCTTATTGGGATGTCCCTTCCTTCCCATAATTGGTTTAAAAAGTTTAAAAATCTTTCTAAACAGAGAGGGTAAATATACATATGTTTATTACCACTTAAGATATTCCTTTTCTTTTCTGCTTGTCAAAGAAAACCTATTTAAACTTATTTAAACTATTAAACATCAACTTAACTGAGTTACAAAACTTATTTTTACATTACATTACGTTATGTAGAAATTACCTTTCTAAGAACACTTTCTGTCGACCATATGCTCGTATTACAGAAAGGCCTGCCATGGTAGATGAGATGTGATTCAGCACTGGTGACTTCATTAGATTGTCAAGCTTTTTAGTTTCACGTAACCCAACATTCAGCCATATATCGAGGAATGCAAATAGTGCTGGAAAGATAACATACCAGAGTTCAATGTTGACACTAATGATTTTGGCATAAAATGCAATTCTACAAGCAACTAAGACTCTCTTAAAATCAATGGTAATAAACTTAAACACAGAAATAAAGCCATGTTTCTTGGTCTGAACACACTAATGATAAATGTATTCAACTGCTTTTCATTTTGCATTACCAAGTAGCATATTTCATTGATGATTTATATAGTCAACATTTTTTAGGTAACACTTGAAAAAACTACAAGGTTCTTTAAAGGTTTTAAAATGTCTTCTTTTGCAAGTGAAACCATTGACTTCACTGTGCTGACTAAATGGACAATTGTTGCAAGTATCTTCATCCTAAAATTCATGATTTTTTGTTCTGCCATGTAAAATTATTTCAGCGTGCAGTGAAATATTTATACAAAACTAACAGAAACCTCATGATAACTGCTTTTGGTAATCAAAGAATTATTTTAAATGTTATGGATTTGTTTTATTATACATTTAGGAACACTGATTTTGTAAATACTGACCATGTTGAATTCTTTATACTATGTGAAATTAGGTATCAGTTTTTCTTCTTTTCCAAGTAAAGAAGACCAGTTGAGCCCACCTGGTGTTACAAGTGTTACATATTTGTTAAACTAGCCCATAAAAGTTTAAGATGCCCAGAATTTTTATTTTCTCTATGCATGCATGAATGAATGAAAGCATGAATTTTAGCTAATGAAAGCCAAGTGTAAAAGAGACATTGAGAATTCAATGTCATTCTGGCAGTTTGTCACAGTAGCTTAATGGTTAATGCACCCGCCTGGTAAGCGGAAGGTCTGTGGTTCAAATCCCAGCTGTGGCATTGAATTTTTAAGTTCCAGTTCTACCTCTCAACCATTGCCCACACATGGTTTGTGTGTTTAAAAACACCAACAGTAAGTTTGTTGGCATAAATAAATAATAACTTAAAAATTTACCCAAAATTTATTTTCATGACATAGTGGATTTATGTCATTGCATCTTACAAATTTAATAACTGTATATTATGCTCTGGCTTAACTTTATTTAGTGATGAACTTTTTATCTACAGAGGAAGTCATGAAAATAAGTTATCGGATAAGATGTGAGAACTCAAATTTTCAACATCAATAAAGACTGATTTACAATAACCAAAAACATAACCAGAATGAGAATTTTTAAATAAAAAATACATGTATTATAAAATGAACGTTTACAATTAAGGGAACCTTTCCCAGGTCCTGGGACAGGAAAGAAATCTTGGTCAAGTTTTAATTTTCTCGTTCTTGTTCCTAGGCAGAGTCTATTAGATCCAATTTGAGCATATGGACTCTTCTAAGTAGAAATTATTCAAGGTGGCCACGACAATAAATGGCTGCTAGAGCTCTTTCTAATTGCAAACTGAGAAAATTAAATTGGAAGAAACTAACAAATACGTAAATTAAAATGTAAGTCCTGACCACAAATTCTGACTCCCTCAGTTCCATTGAGTGTTGGTTCTTTTAATGAATGTACCATCTGTGGTTTAATAAGATTTGTAGCTTTCCTGGCGACGAACATATGATTTTATGAACAGGTAGACGGTGTGGCAATGGGCTCTCCGTTGTCACCAGTAATAGCAAATTTCTACATGGAACACCTGGAACACGAAATACTGGCCACAGCCCCACTTAAGCCATCTCTTTTCTACCGGTATGTTGACGACACATTCGTTATATGGCCACATGGACGAGAAACTTTGCCGAGCTTTCTCACACACCTCAACAGCCTCCGACCCCAAATTCAGTTCACCATGGAAGTTGAGAAGGACGGAAATCTGCCATTTTTGGACATCCTGGTCTCCAGAAACAACAACGGTACTCTGGGGCATGCAGTTTACCGCAAACCAACACATACTGACCTCTATTTGAATGCTCGCAGTTTCCATCATAAGTCTCAACGAGTCGGAGTTCTCAACACTCTGTTCCACAGAGCTCTGTCGATCTGCGATCCCAACCACCTACAACAAGAGCTGCAGCACCTGAGGCACACATTCCGCCAAAACGGCTACTCTGTAGAGGATATTGAAGCCTCTATCTCCAAGGCCAAGAGAGGAAAACTACAAACTCAGCAAACACCAGACCAGCCGACCGCCACTGCCTGCATCCCATACACTGGCAATCTTTCCGGCAGAATCAGTAGAATTCTCGCTAAACACAACATCAGAACCATCCACAAACCGCCTTTGAAGATCCAACACCTAGTGAGGCCAGTTAAGGACAAACTGCTCCTTAATGTACCAGGGGTATACCGTATCCCCTGTGAATGCGGGACGCCGTACATAGGGCAAACATGGCAGGACCATTTCCACCAGAGTCAAGGAGCACGAACGGTCCCTACGATTAATGCAGCCTGAAAAGTCAGGGCTGGCGGAGCACTGCTTTGAAAAAGACCACAGAGCCAACTTCAAAGAAACGACCATTGTGGCAAAATGTAGCAGTTTATGGGACCGGAGGGTTAAGGAGGCTCTGGCCATCTTCTCCGAGAAGAGTACACTGAACCGGGACGCTGGATTGCAGTTTAGTCCATCTTGGAAACCAGCCTTAAAATTGGAAATCGACCGACTCAGAAAACACAGATTCCAACGGAGCGGTGAACCACCTCCACACTAGACTGGGTGTTTTCTACTCGGTACGTACTGGCTGACAGTACTGGTCCCTTCACTCTTGCTAGTCATTCATCCTGAAGATGGGAGAGATGTACACTCCCGAAACGTTGATGTCTTTTCATCACTATACCTGGCTCGAAGCCCGAGAGCATCTTGAATACATCTGTAGTTTGTTTACATGCTACTCAAAACTGGCTATTGCCTAAAAAACAGTAGTAAAAACTACAACAGAACAGAAAAAACTGGTAAAAATTAACAAAGAACAGCCAACTTTAAAGTATGCTATTAATAAAAGAATGAAGTTTGGTACAACTGGCATAGTGGGAAATACTAATGGATCTGCCTTTAGATAAATTTATTTTATTGAATTTTGACGTTTACTCTATCAAATTTTGATGTTTAAGCAGGTAAAAAAAATATCCTTGGTCTCTCATAAATGAATGGCATTCCAATGGCAAAATCAACTTTCCACTTTCCTATCAATGTGCTCATTATATTCTTTTCTGTTCTCATTACCAAAATATTACATGCTGAGGTAGAACTGGAACTTAAAAATTCAATGCCACAACTGGGATTTGAACCACAGACCTTCCACTTACCGGGCGGACGCTCTAACCACTGAGCTATTGTGACAAACTGCCAGAATGGTATTAAATTCTCAAACCAGTTCGTATTTCTCCTGGTAAACCACAAAGGCAGTCTCACATCAGAGACAATTACCCCAATGGTGACTTACTATTGTAAGTACTTTATATCCCAGGATTAAATAACCTTTGGTTTGAGAATTTAATGCCATTCTGGTAGTTTGTCACAATAGCTCAGTGGTTAGAGCGTCTGCCCGGTAAGCGGAAGGTCTGTGGTTCAAATCCCAGTTGTGGCATTGAATTTTTAAGTTCCAGTTCTACCTCTTAAACTTTGCCCACACACGGCTTGTGTGTTTAAAAACACCAACAGTAAGTTTGTTGGCATGAATAAATAATTATTACATGCTGTCTTGCCTCCTGTTCTCATTTTCAGTCTGTTTCTGCTATTAGTTTATTGTGAACCAGCCTTAAGTCTGTGCCATTTTACCATTAGTCATTTTAATGTACAGTAGCATGTGTCCTATTTTCTTCCTTATTTATTAAAATGTAAGCAATATTTATGTCAGGCACTGTTTTGGACTAAGTTTTAATTAATATGTTGAGAGAAAGCCTTAAATGGTATCCATATAATTATGATCATGGATAGTTTCTAGGCATACTAATTATTTATTGCCACCTGTAACGCCATTTATCATTAACTATAAAGAATAGATTAGTTCTTTATTACATTGTACAAATTTAGAATTTTGGTTGCTGCTTAGTGTAAACTGAGAACTGATCTCTAATTCATCAATGAACTTCTACTGGAACATAATTGAATAAATACACAATAGTATGAAGTTAATTTCTTCTTCTTCTCCTCCATTTGATTACCCTCCCCGTTTGGAAGATTAACACCCCCTGGGACTTACAAGCCAGTGCCTAGGGTCAGATGCCTGTCAGGGAGCAGACGAACCTATGGACCGGACAGAGAGAAAATCTGGAAGCACGTGGTCAGCCAAGCACCATGTATGAAGGAAGAGGATGAGATGAAATGCACGCGAAATGGATGAAGGACAGGTGATGGAGCAGTTGGTGTAATGTGTGGCAGGGAAGGCTGGAAAACCCGGGCAGATGCTGCTTCGTCAACCACGAATAACACATGTGGGTCCCTGGATTGATCCCGAGCTGCCTTGGTGTTAGACAAATGGTCTAACCCCTTGGCCAAGGCACCACCCATAAGGTTAATATAACACACTATAACTCAGTATTTACGTTTATTTCCTTACATGTGTCAATCTTTCTTGTCGAACTAAGTTCATGTTTAATTTAAAAGGTGAGTCAATTAATAACACTAAACAACACTTACATTATAATTTTCTGGAATGCGTTTCGGAGGTTAACTTTCCTCCTTTATGTTGTTGTTAGCTAATGCTGGATTTCTGACAATGAAGTCATTAATCCTCTTGCTCTCCAATATTTTTCACTGATGGATGGGGCACTAGAAGTGGCCGGGCATATTTGAAGGTGGTCTCGATCCATTTCCTCTTGCAGATCACATAGAGGACAGAGTGGTGAAGAATATATCCCAATTCTGTTTAAATGTTTTGCCAGACAATCATGTCCTGTAATCAACCTGAAGGTTGCAACTGCTGTTTTTCGAGGATACTCAGGAATCACTGTTTGAATGTTTGGTAGTTCCCATCTTTTATTCTTTGATTTTTCATAGTAATATTTTGCAATAATTTTTTTGAATTCAGAGTTGACTAATCTTTTAGCTGCATAAAATGGTAGATTAACTATAGATTTTTGTACACCGCTGGTACCCTTTTTTGCAAGAAAATCAGTTTTCTCATTACCACACTTTCCTCCATTATCAACTGGACAATAACTGGGTTTCCATGGTATTTCATGGTGCAGATGGCGACGCTTCTTCTGATGTTTCTTCTGGTAACGGTTCAAGGAACTTGCTGAAAATATCTTTCTGGCGAAATTAAATACTCGGTTTCTATTTTTTAAAATGAAGATTTGTTCCCATGTGGACAGTTCTTGTTTTCCGGTTATGTGTTTGAGAAGTTTCGGTTCTGGATTTACGTCATGATTTTTTATCCAAAAGTTCATGTTCTCTCTATTACAGAGAAAGTGGTACTAATAGCCATATTTGTAGTCCTCTGAACGTTTTATAACAGCTTTCTACCCCAAAATCTGAATATATCTTGGGTATCCAAATTGAATCAAAACTAGAGTGGTTTCGTTCTGCCCAGTTCAAAGTTTCACTCTCTCTTTCTATATATGCCTTTTTACATTTTTCTTGCCAGTCCCTCCTTCCCGCTCAGTTTGAAACCACAGTTACAAGACTATTGTCACAACAATATTACTTTATAACAGCTTTCTTCCCCATAATCTGTATATACCTTGAGTATCCAAACTGAATTAACACTATAGTGGTTTCACTTTGGCCAGTCCAGTCACGGTTTTTCACACAGCCATCTCGTCTCTTGCTGTATACATCAGCTTCTTTCTACATTTTCCTTGCCAGTCCCTCCCTATTTCCCTCACAGTTTAAGACCAGAGAAGACTGTACAGCCACAACAACACTCCTGCTACTGCAAGAGGGGAACTAAGTGAAGTGGTGGGATGGTTGCAAAGTGGGGAAAAATAGCTTTGTGTGGACTGGCAAAATTGAAAACACTTTAATGTGAACAAGAAATGGAATGTATCAATTTCATTAAAAAGTTTAAGCTTATGAACCGACATACACTACTCGCACACTTTATCTTCAGCTCTCATATTGCATTGTTGAGGATGGCAACAGGACTTTTAATTTCTTTTATGCAATCATACTGTAAATTACATCATACAAGACCAGGAGTTTAATTTCTCCAATTGTTTTTTTCCTGGTTACTCAACGGCTGCAGTAAAAACGGCTTATTCTTTTACTATTTACTAGAGTATGCAGTACTGATCCTGGATCTGCTACAGGCACTTAGTATTTAAAACTGCTGTTTGACTTGGTTTAACACAAAAGTAAACCAATATGACATTCCAAGAGAACAACAAGAAAGGAAATGTAATACAGTGAAATGCACAGGTAGTAGCACAATGATGCTGTTTTTTTTTGGGGGGGGGAACTCAATCCTTCTTGACTCGGACCATTGCTAGCATTAGATCCCAGAGCTCGAAACATAAAATGTGCAAGTAATACATATATTCTTTTCTAAATATACATGCAATCTCACCTATAGCCACAAAAAGTGCTACTGAGAAGATTGGGAAAATAATGCACACAAGAATCATCTGTGTAGTAACATACATGAGACCTTGCCACACAAACTCAAAGAAGAAAGGTACTCGTACATCCACTGGAAAAAAGGAAAAAACCTAATTAGAAATATCATTTAGTATAATTGTTAAGGAATAAATCTGCACTTCACTACATGTCATATACATAGTGATGTGATTTTATTATATAGAAAATTACTGTAGCTTTTAATATCCTACCAAAAATTTGCATTATCCTTTTTCTTTAACAATGAATAAACTTTAGTTATCCATTGCTGATAGCTGCATAATGTCAGAATGAAACCACGGATATAATGGTTACAAAACTGATAACTAGGGATTTTTACGTGGTAAAAAGGGTTAAAATATTTATTTTTCATGTGCTAAAAATGTTAAAATATTTATTAAAAATGCAAAAATATTTCACATAGATTCACAGAAATGAGAGAAAATTAAGGAAGGCACTTCTTTCTTAATGCTGATTCTTTAGGAAGCTCAATGTGGATATATTTAGACAAACAGTTCCTAAGTTGAACATTATTTACTTTTTTAAGTGGGATGTTGGCTGCAAAAAAAGCTCTGCATAGATCTAAATAATGCTGGGAACACTTCGAATGTCCTACACTTGAAGCCGGTTCACCTATCAATAACTTGTGAATTGACATAAGTCACAGCAACAATATGTTTATTTCCAGATAAATGTTGAGTGACTTGCATATGCTGATCTGCACTTACTGTTTTTCTACATGGTTGGCTTGGCAAAACAAAACTTTATTGTCCATGGCAAAGGTTTTTAAATTCCTCTAAGTAGAGCCGAAGGTGAAATTTAGCACTTGATGTAACTTTTGGCATGTTTTCAAGATGCACAGGTTACACGAAACACTTATTCATAAGAACTGAAGAAAGAATGCTGTGCTGGTCTGTATGCATCATTAACACTCTTTATCACATGCACTAGGTCTAGCAGTATAAACATATATGAAATATAATATGCAGATAGAAGATGAATAACCAGGGTGCCTGCAAGTTTATGATGTCCTAATCTATTCTATTTATCTTAGGCACCATGATATGATGAACATTCCCTGGTACTTGTGATGCAATACAAGTATTCATAAATATATAATAGCACAAATTTAAAATCGTAAAGGATAAATAATAGAGAAATCAAAGATTAGTTCAAATTTATGCATTTATGGGAGATTATCTGAAAATATGTATTTACTTTTTTCTTCTTCAAATTATGTATTTTATGTGAAAAAAGATTTCATGTTTATGGTGATGATCCTTTATTCAAAGTTTTCCCCTTTATGGAGGCATGTATGTGTATGCAGAAAAAGTATTTATTTGCCTAAAGAATCTGCTCCCTACTGATAACTATGACTTCAAAATTGCTCCAATCAAAAATGTTACTTATGCCATGAAAATGATGGGCACTGGGAATTTTCATTCCAATTCACTGTAATGTGAGTACAAAATGATCAATTATTCATGAGACTGAAGGGATAATGCAAGAAAGAAAAAAAGGAATAGTAATTTACTATAGTAATTTCTCTCTCCTGAAAAATTTGTGAATTGTATTAGGCAATGCTTATTAGCAATTATATATACAGCGTGGAAGGTTACTTCGGCCATATGTTAACCAGGGATTCTACACAAGTGAAACAAACATGTTCAATACAATTATTGTCCATAAAGAACTGTTTCATTGAAAAAAAAACTATGTCAAATATTTGAAGCTTGACGAATGATTATATGAGCATAAATGGTTTATTATTTCGCTGTTGTCATTTATTCAATTTTCTATGAATATAGCTATAAATTAAGAACCTTTAATCAATACTAATTCAACCAGGTGGCGATACATTTTCTGAATAAAAGTATTTTTTCCAAGAAAACTATAAACTTTTCAGCCTTTTGGTATAAGAGCTTTTGTTGTTTGCAATAAGAGAAACTTTCCATTAAAATCTGACAGATTATTTCACTTTCATCCTGTATATTAGCATGTTTTCTACCTTGGCATTAGTTCCTGATGAAGGCCATAGAGTGTAAAATGGCCGAAAGCTTGAATTTTATAGATTTGACATGGCTGATCACCTGAGAAAATGTTATTAGTAATGCTTACCATGGAAGCTTTAATGGGTTTAGCAATTTAAATACTTCAGATACACATGAGTATAAAATGTATTTTTGCTATCTAACTCTTTGGTTAACATGGGTACTCACATTCATCCATATCTCTGGAAAACCTCTGCAAAATTCTGCCAAGTGGAGTAACATCAAAGAAAGAGATGGGACAGCGCATCACTTTTCGGAACATAGTGTCGTGAAGTCGAGATGAACCTAGGAAGAATAAAAATAAAGATATTCTTTTGTTTTCAAACATATTTATCATTTTTAATTGATGTAAAAGCTGGAAATAAGGATATGTTATTAAATTTACTTAAGACAAGTTGGGACTAATAACATACATTTATTTTAACCTCTTTGAAATCAAAAGTCATTAACTATGGGGTGTGTTTCAAAATGAGGATCTTCTTCCATATGTCTAATTCTGCTGCACATCTGGCTAGTTTAATTAGTGTGATGTTCAATTTGATGTTATGGCTGGTGATCCAGAAATACTATGAAACTATCTTCCTTCTTGGAAGTGTTGAAAACAGTGTTATATAATCAACTAAATTCAAAGCTAAGTTGATTAATAACACTAAAGAACACTTACTTTAGAATTTCCCAGAACATGTTTTGGAGGCCCATTTTCCACCATTATCAACTGACATCTACTGGTTCTCTGTGGTGTGGCTGCAATGTTTTTCTTAGATCTCCTCTAGTGGTGATTCAAGAGACTTGCTGAACATATCTTTCTGAGGGATGTCGAAACTGAAAACTCTGTTTCTATTTTCAAAATGAAAATTTGTTCCCATGTGGACAGCTCTTGTTTTCCCACTGTGTTTGAGAAGTTTCAGTTTTGGATTTATGTTATGATTTTTTGTCCAGAAGTGGGTGGCAACTGCTGATTTGTCTGTTTGTTTTTTATGTTTCTGAAGTGTTCCTTGGATCTTTTTTCCAAATTTCTTTCGGTTTTTCCTATATAAACATGTTTAGTCACTGCATTCAATTTGGTATATACCAGATATTTTATTAGGTGGGATGGCACCTTTGATGTTCGAGCTTAGGTTTTTTATGGAGTAATGGTTGACTGGTGCAAAGAGCTTCCACATGGGGACAAATCTTTGTTTTGAAAAATAGAAATAGTGTGTTCAATTTTGACATCCCCCAGAAAGATATGTTCAGCAAGTTCCTTGAACCACCACTAGAGGAGACCTGAAAATACGAGGTGCATCCAGAAAATAAGTCCCGATGATCGATAAAGAGAACAAAAACATCACTAAGTAAGAAATATTTATTGGAATAATTACATAGACTCACTGGCTACTTTTCAACAGTCACCACCATTGTTGAGGCATTTATTGCAACGGTGCACCATTAATTGTATGCCCAAGTCATAGGATTCTGCCGCCAATGCCCGCAGCCACGAAGTCACTTCATTCTGCACCCACGTCGATCCCAAAAGACAATGCACATGATTTTTTGACAGAGATTGTCTGCTTGAATTTGATCTTTGCAGGTGAACCACTATACCGCCAATGCATTGATTGTTGTTTTGTCTCTGGTGTGGCATTCGCCACAAATGTTTCATCCCCAGTGACAATATTGCCGAGAAACTGGTCACCTTCCACTGTGTATCGCTGTAGGAATGTCAATGCTGCGGCCAGACATTTGGTTTTGTGTTCATTTGTCAGTTGTCTAGGCACTCATCTTGCACACACTTTGTGAAAACCAAGCCACTGGGAGACAATTTCGTGAAAAAGCGAGCGAGACATCTGGGGAAACTGACAAGAGAGTTCTGAAATTGTGAAGCGCCGGTTCTGCACAATTGCTTGCCACACACTTTCCAACACTTCTGGCGTCACCAGGGATGGTCGGCCATTACGGTCTTCATCGTGAATGTTGCTTCTTTCTTCCGTGAATTGCCTGCACCATCGTCTTACCTTACTGTCAAGCATTTCTTGTCCATACACGTGACACAATTGGCGATGGATCTCTGCTGGAGATTGCTTTTGAGGATGCAAAAATCGGTTGGCTGCACGAACCTCGGCTTTGGCGGGAGACAATATCAGAGCAGCTATTTTCTCCTAGCACAGAGCAGTAACTACTGCCGTCATAAAACTGAAACTTTACTGCAATGTTACCATATACTTCCTCTCTTCTCCATCGCACGCACATTCCCATCCGACTGGTGGTGCCATCTCTGGACGCGATCGGGACTTACTTTCTAGATGCACCTCGTACATTGCTAGCCATACACAGAGAACCAGGCAATTTTTGGTTGATAGTGGAGGAAAATGGACCTCTGAAACATGTTCCAGGAAATTCTAAAATAAGTGTTAGTGTTATTAATCCACTTACCTTTGAATTTAATTGCTGTGAAACTGCTGATATTTTAATTTGTTTTTAAGTGTCTAAAATGCTGTTTTAACCTAGTTTACAATTTCTTTTTGTCTTGCTTATATGTATACACCTATACTATATACACCAAATGAATAAAGTTGACATAAAAAAACGTGTGCATTTAGACCTTGACGCTTTTGCCATCTAAATAGTCCCTTGATAAAATACTGCTGCTAAGGTCTGAAATCTCAAAGTTTGTTAAAATACTGGTGCTGTGTTTTTAAAAGATTATTGCTTCGCGTTGTGCTATGAAATTCTTTTCTTTCTCTCAGGGTGTGGTACTGGCTGAAATGAATGAACACTCAATGTAACTTCACTATATCACTTTATTTATACTTTTTTCGTCCCATATTACACTTTTTATAATTGAATTGAGTTTCGTTGTACCTATTTGTATTTTCTTGACAGTCTTTTCACTTTAAATAGTCTTTTAGACCCACGTCTACACGCGTTACAAAAACGTGTCTTCTCTTTTCAAACTCAGAGACGCTACTGACAAAAAATTGGCACCTCTTTACATAATGCTCTTGTGTATTCATGCACGTATGCACTCATTTTTGCCGCGAATTACACTTTGAGATTCTCCTACGCTAAATAGTTCCTGTAATGTTAGGGAAGCGATCTTTATCTATCCTCCCTACATTTTTAACATTAAATATATATGGTTCTTATATTTATACATATTACATTTAAACATGAAACTTAACATTTATGACTTTTTAAACAATTCTATTTTTCACAACAATTGATAAAATAGTAATACATTTTCATTACTCAACTAACCCTTACCAACATGAAAAATAAATTACATTTGCACTAAATATTTACATAAATGCTTTCCTTTTGGGGTCTAACCATATATTCTGTCTCAATACAAACCATTGAGTACTAAGCACAGTTGAAGTGTAAGAATACGCAGTTAAGTAAATCTGTAACCAGTGTAAATCATATGATGTGCATATCATCCAGTATGAAAGTAACATGGTGGAACAAGCGAGTGATGTGAAACATAAGTGTTACTAGGCTGTGAAAAGACAATAATACTGAATGTGTTTAACAAGTTCTGCAAGAAATATCCCGAACTTGTTATAGCTGACATGGTAAAATTAACATCTGAGTTTACTGGTGTGTCATCTTCAAGTATTTACAGCGCAAGCAAAGAAAAATCTTCAGGTAGTGCAGTCACAACTCCCGGCAAGAAGAGACCATGTACCAGGCACGTGCTAAGTGAATTTGTGACATCTGCAATCCGTCAAGAAGTTCACCAGTTCTTGGTTAACAATAACCCCCCTCCACTGTTGGCAGTTGCACTGTTGGCAGTTAACTCTGATCCCGACCTTCCAGATTTAAAACGAACTTCCCTCCATAAGCTCCTTCTGGAGATTGGTTTTGAGTTTGTGAGCAGAAAATGAAAATGTGTTATTGTAGAGAGAGATGACATAAGTAGCAGTTAAGCTCCATATGCTGCATGTTATTTAGATCGAGTAAATATATTTTTTTAGTGATGTAAAATGCATTTTATACTTAAGCATAGCATTAACGGTATTGCCATTGCAAATGCATGTGGCCGCAGAGTGATACAAACAGGCGATTTGTTTGTGTCCACTTTATTCACTTGCTTCAAAAACACCTAGTCTTCCAATGGATACCAGCTCACTGTGGACTGAGTGGTAATGACAAACCTGATTTTCTTGCAAAAAAGGGTACCAGCAGTGTAAAGAAATCTATAGTTAATCTACCATTTTATGCAACTAAAAGATTAGTCAACTCTGAATTCAAAAAAATTACTGCAAAATATTACTATGAAAAATAAAAGAAAAGATGGGAACTACTAAACATTCAAACAGTAATTTCTGTGTATCCTTGAAAAACAGCAGTTGTAACTTTCAGGTTGATTGCAGGACCTTATTGCCTGGCAACACATTTAAACAGAATTGGGATATATTCTTCACCACTCTGTCCTCTATGTGGATCTGCAAGAGGAAATGGACCAAGACCACCTTCAAATATGCCCGGCCACTTCTAGCACCCCATCCATCAGTGAAAAATATTGGAGACCAAGAGGATTAATGGCTTCATTGTCAGAAATCCAGCATTAGCTAACAACAACAACTTTATTCACTTGATGTACACAGTATACTTGTTGCAATCAGGAAATTTGATTTTGTAAATTTCAGCTTTTCTAACTTCACTTAACTTGTTATATAATTATAAATTCCTTCTCTCAAGAAAATAAAAGATGATTCTATTTTTAAAAAATTTACTTACCTGGACTAATAAAATATTTGCAAAAGTTTTTAAAATATAAGGTCTAATAATAGTTATATGGTCTAATACTAGTTATAACTAATATAAAAAATTTGTCAAGTTTTTCTAAAAATAATAAAATTTCAATTAAATAAAAATCTGGTATTTATGAATTTAGCTGTTTAGCTTGTGATAGGGTTTATATTGGTAACACTGAGTGTCATTTGGAAACCAGGGTAAAGGAACATTTCAGAAATATTAAATGTAAAAGATTGATAAACCATCAGTGGCAAAGCATTTTTCATAATTTAATCATGCAATAAACTCAGAAATTAAGTTGTTAAAGCATTTAAATGGACCCATAGATTTTATGAAAAGGGAAAAAAAATATATTTTGAAGAAAAAGGAGTGCATAATGAATTTTGAAGTACTGCCAACTGATTCAATCAACAAAATTGTTTTATCTCCAATAAATGGCAATCATTAACAAACAGTACATTGCCTAGCCAAAGTAACCATAACAGCAAAACAAAGAGTGAACAAGCCAAGGATGCATTTGAATGAATTGCAAACCTAGTTCCATAGAATTTATAATTGTGCCATGAGATAAATAACTCAAGTACCTCATTCTTGAATAAGGATCCCAAGTGACAGATCCTTTTAACTTCAAACTCTGAAATTGCTTACCCACTACTATAATTTAACGTACCTAAAAGCAACTGTCGAGCTATGCTGATGCCCTTTACAAGCCCAATCATCATCATCACAACAAAAGTAAGGCCATACACCAGCTGATACATCCAAATATCAGGGTTCTCACTTACAGGACCTTTCAGATCTCTTTCTGTATAAGTACAATTGTATATTGTTTCATTCCTGAGTCTCTCTTCCTGCAACAACAGAAAGTGTCAAACATTAAGCCATTACATCTTGAAGAATATGTCAACTGTACATAGTGTATAAAACAGGAAGGGACCTAAGGCAAGGTGATGGTTTCATTCTAGGAATATGTCCTCATGTAAACAATGTGCACAATGTACCCCTCTACCTTCTTGCTCAGATTGGAGGAGTTTGAGCACCACTTTCATAACCACATGGCACTGGAATCGGCATCATTTACGTTCATTTGGCTAACGTCTTCACATGGTATTGTTTTAGAAAGACAGCAATGTTTAGATAAGTGTGGAGAGGACTGCAAAAATGATACATAAATAAGAAATATAAATGTGTAAGGTCAATCAATGAATGTGTAATAGATTGTTGTAATACACACAAGCCATGTGTGGGCAAAGTTTGAGAGGCAGAATCAGAACTGAAAAATTTAATGCCATAGCCGGGATATCAATCATTGACCTGCTCTATTCACAACTACGAGGGTGAATAAAAAAATAATAGGAAACTTTTGGACACCATGACTTTTTTTATTCTAATTTAATTACAAACTTTCAAAATAATCTCCTTCTGTGACTACACACCAGTTCCAACATTCTATTTACTTCTCAAAACACTCACAGAAGCCCTAGTTTAACATCCTGTTCAGTACACCCGAAATAACACTATTTAGTTCTGTATCGGTTTGAAAATGGCACACACAAAGATTTTTTTACTTCTGTAAACAGGTAGAAATCGCAGGATACTAAACCTGGCAAATATGGTGGGTGGGGCATGATTTCAATACCTATGGCTCTTGTGTTGCTATGGCTCGATGAGCAGAGGTGTTGTCTTGATGGAGGATCCATCCATTGGCAGCAAGTTCTGGTCTCTTGGCAGCCATTTTCCTCTTGAGTGGTCCTTTAAGAACGTAATATTGAGCAGTTACTGTGGTGTTTAGGAACCCCATGGTCATAAATTACCCCAATTTTGTCGAAAAACACAAGATGCATGACTTTTCCTGCACTTGGTTGCACCTTTGCTTTTTTTTTTTTTTGGCCTTGGGCTGTTAGGACATTTCCATTATGTACTTCATTACTGGATTGTAGTGATGAAACCAGCTCTCATCACACGTTACAATCTTATCCAGAAAGTTGGGTTCCCTCCAAAGCCTTGTGATCCATTGCTGGCAAGACATGACCCGATGCAACATCTGTTCCTCATGAGGCACTCATGGAATCCACTTTGCCATCACTTTTCTGTAGCCCAAATCATTACGAATTGTCTTCAACTGACTCATAAGAAATGTGCATAATGTCTGCTGTCTTTGCTACTGTTAATCATCTGTCTTCTTGCAACAGAATGTCAATGAAGTTATGGTTCACCTCAGTTTTTGAAGTGAAGGGTCGTCCTGACGTCTTCAACACTTTTTTCACCATCTTCAAATTTTTTATGCCCTTCAAAAACATGTGTTTTTGATAAAGCTTGGTCTGCATATGCTTGCTGTATCATTTGCAGCATTTCAGTTCCAGATTTTTTTCAGAAGAACACGAAACCAAATTGATGCTCATTGTTCTAACTTGAAATCCATGTTGGGTCACTGAAACACGTGCTTACACAATGGCTCCTTCAGACAAACTGAACAGCACATGAACAGTGTCGCACATATCTCCGCATCAGTTGAGATCAGACCTCTCTGTTGCCACAACTGAATTTTGATGGGTGTGTGTTTAAACAGAAAAGAATAATTCCCGTTACTTTTTGATACACCTTCATATTCTTAACAACTGAGCAGCCATGGCAACAGGCTGGTAAGACGCTAAATTCCCCAATTGATTTGTATTATGGCATTGAATTTTTCAGTTCTGATTCTACTTCTCAAACTCTACTCACACACGGCTTGTGTGGATTTGAACAATCAATTATGCAGTGGTTGACCTTATACTTGGTACCAATTCAGATTATTTGATTAAACATGCAGGACTAAAGTACTATTTAATTAAACATGCACAACTAAAGTACTCACGGCTGTAAGTCGCCCTTGGGGTATGTAATCTCAAATACGAATTTGAGATTTCCTTGTGGTCTAACAGGAAAATACAAGCTGAAGCAAAATGAAGCCATTGAGCCCAAACTAATTTGAATTTATACAGTATGTTATTAGGATTAATTTAATGCAAGTATGTCCATGACAATGTTTATCATGTATGTGTAAATTATGTATTTGTGTTGTAACATTTTGTTTGTATGTGTGGTCTTCTGATCAAGTTGAGTTTAGGAGCTAAGAAATTCACAGTTTTCCAGAGGATTGTCAGGTCACAGCGAGGCGCCAGCCATTGCTCGCATTTCCAGAGGCTTCATAACAGATGTTCTCTGAAGAGAATACGTGAAAGATAACCCAATCAGGAGGAAATAATGCTGAAACTTCCAAGTGGGGGCATAGCACATAAATATCCAAAATTTGTGGATGAGGGCCCAGTCTGAGGAATGTAGCCAGCCAGCGGCGAGACCTGTGTCACTCAAGTTTAGTTACATTATAGTTAAAATGCTTGAAGATTTCAAAGATGGATGCCTCCACTATCAATTATATCTGTAACTTCTTGCCTTATGCTAAAGTAACTACCACAATGTGTTTCTAGCTCTTACTTTAACCTTATAATAAAGATTAAGCTTATTTAACACTAACAACTGCAAAGATCATATAAATATTGCCCAAGTCTTTATCACAATGTTGGTTTATGGAACTTTATCCCAAAGGAGCACTTTTACATGTATGTAAATCTACTAGGCCTTTCATTTTTATACATAGGTAATTGGTGTCATCCTGGAAGAACTGAACTGTAACCTTCAACACAGAAACTTATCACTCAACTAAATGCCCTCAGAGCCAATTTTGCAATTTTGTTGATTCCAAGTACTAGGCATGTTTGAGCGGTAGAATAAGGACTGAAAAATTCAATGCCATACTTGAATTTTAAACTAACGATCTTCCACTTCACATATGCACTACTGAGCCGACATGTTTCAAGTTGTATCCAACTTATTTTCAAAACTATACAAACAAGTTACCATAGTTACCGATGCTCAATTAAAAAAAAAAAAAAATCTGTCGCCAACCTCTGAAAACAAAAACCTATAAATACAATCTACTGGTGGTATTTCAAAATTCATAACGCAGTTATTGTTCTTTAAAATAAATATCTTTTCCCAAACCATTAAATCTATAGGTTCATTTAATTGTTTTAATAATTTAACCTCTGGATTAATTTCGTGATTAAATGACCAAAAATGATCCGCAACGCTGGATCATTTGGTCCCTCAAAATAAATTTAATATACAAAATTTATAAATTTTTCTAAAAAGAGTAACATTTACAAATTATAAAGAATCTGGTATTTATCAATTTACCTGTTTGGATTGTGATAGGGTTTATATTGGTGCAAATAAACGTCATTTAGAAACTAGAATATAAGAGCATGTGAGAAATATTAAATATAAACAGAGTATCAGCCATGGTGGATCAATTTTGGTCATTTCATAATGGAATTAATCCAGAGGTTAAATTATTAAAATAGTTAAATGGACCTATAGATTTAATGGTTTGGTAAAAGATACTTATTTTAAAGAACAAGAACTGCGTTATGAATTTTGAAATACCACCAATAGATTGCAATTATAGGTTTTTGTTTTCAGAGGTTGGCGACAGATTTTTTTTTTTTAAATTGAGCATCGGTAACTATGGTAACTTGTTTGTATAGCTTTGAAAATAAGTTGGATACATCTTGAAACATGTCAGTTCTGGAAGATCTTGCAATATTACTAACATAAGTAAAGCTTTTAGTTTGTAACTTGTTCTTATTTTAGGTTCTATTACATGCCAGTAAATTTACTGACATGAAGCTGTCATTTGTAAGCACATTAAAAAACTATTGGTCTGGGCTGGATTTGGACCTGCGACCTTGCGATCACTGCACCAGCATCTAACCAACTGAGCCACCCAGACCGACAACATCCCTAAAAGGTCAAGTAGTCACCTTATGGTTGGAGGAGTCGGCATGCTGACCCCCACCACCCCCAACCTGCACTCCTCCATGGCCTTGGCTGAGGCTGAAGGATGCAGCAGCTGGGTGATGAGAGTAACCTCTGCATAGAGGAGATGCCCCAGGGAATATTAAGATGCTGAGAATTTTTATATTTGGTAAATACTTATTAGGAAATTAAAAAGACTACCAGCTTTATAAAACTGCTATTATAGGAGGCATAGATGTATAATGACCAAATATAGCTGATCAGAAGGATTGTTTTTAGAAAACATTTTATGAGAAAATCATATTTACATCATTTGATAAGTTTAAATAACTAATATCTGTGTTTGTCTACAGGAGTCACTACTTCCTGATGAAGTTATTTACCTCTTTTCCATCTCCCTGATCCAGCCAATATTCAAGCCAAACACCTGAAGAAAGCCTGGCAACTGTAAACATCAATATCAGTAAAAGCAACATTCCCATGACACAGTATCCTCCACAAAATTTGGCATAATCTAGGTATGCCTTCCAGCCTGTCTGTGTCACTGTGTGTTCTTCATCAGATGTTAACTTGCCTGCTAGCTCATCTCCTGAAACATTTTAAAATTACAACTTTACTGCCTAATTTTCTCACCATGTTACATATGGTGTTCATTTTTATTTGTGCCTTTGCTTTCCAATTTATTATGCCACTCTTTGAAGCGAGTCCACAGGTACCTAGAAATGCACCTCCACTTTGTGCCATCTAACGATGTATACTTCTAGTATTTCTATCAGCCTTGGCAGCTGAACCAGTGGCTGATATCAGGTGCTATTTTAGTGTATTTTTCACTCGGAGCTGCCCCCTATCAACTGTTTGCAGAGTTTCCATGACTATACCATGAGAATGTCCTTTGAACCTGTCCACATGATGTGGAAATAGGTCTCCAGAGCTTTGAATACAATGCAGCATGTAATCACTAGTAGAGGACATTACCAAGTTTTTTTTTTTTTGTTAACGTCCTCCAATGTAGTGTCATATTGGACGGTGAGTGACAAATGGGTGAAATTATGCTCAAATGAGCCCGAGGTCCATAGAGCTTTAAGTTACCCGACATTCGTCTTCTCAGATAAGGGAAAACCTCGGAAAAAAACCTTATCCAGATAACTTACCCTAAGCGAGCTTCGAACTCTCGACCTCTTGAATGTGAGGCAGATACGCTGAGGCAGGTAGTACAAAGTTGACAATACACCACCGTGTCTACATGTTGGAATGCTATTTTTGAACCAGACTGCTGAATGAAGGGTGATATCAGTACAATATGAACCACTGCATTAATGATTTTCTAGACAGGTATAAGGAATTCCGAGAGACAGCCCACAGAATTTTAAGATAAATGTTAAACAGTAAACACACTTACTTTACAGTACTTTATTATTGCATAGCATACATAAATGACACACAGGTAATTATTTATGCCAACAACCTTATTGCTAGTGCTTTTAAGCACACGAGCCGTGTGCAGGCAATGTTTGAGATGTAGAATCAGAACTGAAAAATTCAATGCTGGCTGTGGCATTTAATTTTTCAGTTCCAATTCTACCTCTCAGACACACAGGTATTTTGTATCTTTGAGATTCCTAACAAAACTAAGTTCATTTCTCACTTTCAAAATGTGTGGAAGAGGAAATCCTAAATTAAAAATATGCCCTTCTAAACAAGTAAGTTTGTAAGTTTTAATATTTTTTCATGCATGGTTACAATCTATTAAGATTTCTACGTAATGCATATTCATTGAAATCTCTCCAGACTTAATCCACTAAATGTATTTATACCTTTACTGACGACCAAGCCCTGATATGTACACACATATCCTTAAGTTCTCAATTTCGTTGTCAGAAAGTTTTCCAATAAACCACCAGAAGACAGTGGTATTGCACGCTCTATGAGAAGGTTTTCGAATGCCAAACGTAGGCCTCAATAGCTGAACTAAGTGGACCTGCAACGTTTTACCTGTGCACTCTCTATGTATTAATTATTCAATTTATTGCAACTAACAGTGACCTCATGCGCAACCATCGAAGGAACAAATAAAAATGAATACTGCGTATATTAGATGAACATGGTTCTTAAACAGTCTGGTATTTATTATTTCACTTTTTATTATTTGAATGTTCCACATTTTCCACTTTTACATAATTAAATTTCTTATCTCAACCAATAAGTTCTTATTCAAGTCTCAGGGTCTGCATTATGTCCGCATACATGAAGGGAGCAGTGCTCTGGTCTCTAGAATTAGCAGATTAGCCACTTATTCCCTTAATAACAGCTCCAGTTAACACCAGTACTTAGATATTTAAGTAATGCAAATTTCATTATACAATACTCTTTATTATCCATGATAATGGAGGAGAATAATACTGCAAATAAAGCAACACAGCAGTTAATTCAAGCATTGCCATAACCTCTGTGTGTACTAATATGAGGTATTTTTGTATATATCAAGATAGATACCTTATAGCTATGAGGGCAATTTAATAAGAACCCATGTTTCAAAATAGGTGATATTGCTCAGGCAAGTTGGTGTTACCATCATATACTGTCATTTGTTACACATCGCTAAAATGAATTTGGTACTCGTTCATTGGTTAGTTTAGATATGGCAGGCACTTCACTTAATCATTCAATGTGTGTTTACTAAAATGGAAAAAGTGCAGTATCATTCATGAATTGCTTTTTACTCCACCTAAAGGTGGGAAAACTTGTGAGAAGATAAAAGCAAAATTGAATTCTGTTTTTGGGTGCCTCTCGCATCTACATCAACAAGAATTAGATATTGGTTCAATGACTTTAAATGTGGTTGAACATCTGCTTTTGATGAGGAGTACCTAGGTAACCTGGCAGTGGTTACTGAGGAAGGCATTGAAAAAGTTCATGATATGATTTTTGCTGATCATCTAATTTAAGTTTACGAAATGACACAGGCCATAGAAGTATCATTGGGAATGGAAATTTATATTTTGTATGATATTTTGAAGATGAAAAGTTCTCAGCCTAACAGGTGCCACATTTGCTCACAATGGACAACAGGCAGGTGCAGCTTTCAACTTTGTAGCTGTGCTTGGAGCTATTTAAGCAAAACCTGGACTTTTTAGGTCAAATTAAGTTAAACTGTTGATGAGACCTGGATTCATCATCAGTCTGGAAACCAAGCAATAATAAAAACAACGGAGGCAAATCTGCTCCAAAGGAGACAAAGAACAGTAGAGTACTGCAACTATGACAGCTATTACTCAGTCTTTAGTTAATCATGTCCATCAAAACATTTTGAGGTACATATTACTAAGAATTCACTTTGGAATGCATACTACACAAACTAGTGGTGAATTTGAAAAAATAAAGAACAAGACAAACACAAAAGAGAAAATCTAAAATAGCTGTACATAATTTGGAAAAAGATTAATCTGCCTGTGGATAATCAAGTTGCATTACCTACCATATCCCACTGTATGTGTCCGTAGTTAAATAATGAAGTAGTAAAATATACATCAAAGTGACCACTGTAATTTTAAGTGATAACTATATTCTATACCCAAGCTGAGCAGAACATTACTTCCACTTACTGGTGTTTTGCTCCTCACTGTAGCTTTTCTATCTGACCTTACCTTGGTCATCTCTTGTTCTCTTCTGACCCCGATGCTATTAGGGTTCCTGAGGGCTAGGGAGTCTTTATTTTTCCAACCTCTCCATTTCTCTATAAAACCTTAACCCCTAACATGCTGACCTGTCATGGCATGTAATGCGTCCTCTGATTGGTAATCAGAGGATATGGTCGGTGAATTTATTTTGATAATCCTCCCGGTCAGGTCGGTGAGACCCGTTAACCAACGACAGGTGTGGTCCTCCAGACATTCTGGGGGTTGTGAGAGAGCGATGTGACCACCAAAACATAAAAATATGGTGCTCTCTAAAAAGCGGTTACTATTACTGCTAAGTCTCTTCAATATTTATATTTTATGAAAAATATTGGAGAGCAAGAGGATTAATGACTTCATTGTCAGAAATCCAGCATTAGCCAACAACAACATATTCTGTTTGAAACAACAATGTAACCAGCATCAGCAAGTTGATGATGATAATCTCATCTAGTTTGCTTGGTGAAAGAGTAAGAATCAAATCACAGAAAAAAAAGGAACATTTTACTCTGTTAAGCCTGCAGTGTTCCTTTTTTCTTTATTTAACAGTAATGAATTGCACAGAAGTGTGTGGATACTTTTGGAAAAGCTATTGAAGAGTTCTATCAACATCTGTAAAAAAAACTTTAGATAGAATGTTCTATTTAAAATAAAGTTGCAGTCACTTCCAGTTAAACCAGAAGTAGCAAAGACTTGATAATATAATGTATGACTATCTCTGTTAACCTAGTTTCGTGTTAATCAGCCACATGCTTCGAAAATAATTCAGGTGTTGCAGGATAAAATAACTAACCCTGTGTATTCTTTTGGGAGTTGAGGTTAAAAGCAAATGCAGCCATGACGCTGCAAATAATTTTATAAGCACACAACACATTTTATCTTCTCTGAATGAAGAAGTTCAATACATTGACTAAGGAAAATTGACCATTTATTTCGTACCCTGATTACTTTTACTCTTTTTTTAACCATATTTACTTCTCACATTGATTTAGGTTCTAGTGATTCTAAATCACTCATTAATAGGTCATTAAAGTCATTGATAAACACAAACAGCTGTTTACCTTCTTCATGATCTCCAGTTTCTTCTGCCTCCTCAATATTGGCAGCATTCTTGTCCCTAACTTGGTCAAACTGCAGCATTTGGTAGTAGTCTCCACCTAGTTCCACTAACTCCTTGTGAGTCCCTCTCTCAGCAATCATTCCATCTTTCATATACAGAACCTCATCACATTGCTCTAAAAACTGTGAGTACAATCATGTCAAAATAATGAAATGAAGATAATGAAATGAGAGTTTGTCAACATCATCCAAATATTGCAGCACATTCATAGATTGATGGCACCAGGCAAGGTGAGGACCAGCACACCCTCCACCAGAGTTGCACATGAACAACCGGCAAGTCATGTGTACAGAACAATAACTACTGTACTAACTTACATTAGCCTTACCTGCATCACAACAGATGTTAAAAATGATAACCTTCAACATAAACACATTCCTTATATCTCCAAAAACAATCCTAGTTTACTCGCAAAATTTCAAGTTGAGTAATTGCATGTATTTCTCTTGTGATTTTGTCCTTCTTGTACTACGTGCCTATTTGATGGTTATACTTAATTCTTCAACGTTCCTCATAAATAAAAATTGCATAGAGATACATCAGGGGAACAAGGTGGCCACAATCCTCGACTAATTATTCTGTCACCATACACACTTCCCAATTTATGCATAAAATTTGCAGCAGTGTACGATATAGCTGAATCCTATTCAAACCAGCCACACAATCTTTCATTTCTGTTAGTAGCAGGAAAATAAAATAGATTTATGCCAACAACCTTACTGCTGGTGTTTTTAAACACACAAGGTGTATGTGGGCAGTATTTAAGGGATGGAATCAGGACTGAAAAATTCAATGCCATAGCTGGGATTTGAACCATGGATCTTCCTGGTTATCCACTGTGAAAGTACGAATCAGCTGGGGAATTGTCATACTGGCAAGTTGGCCATGGTAGCTTAGTGGTTAAAGCAGCTGCTCAATAAGTGGAAGATCTGTGGTTCAAATCCCGCCTATGTATTGAATATTTCAGTCCTGATTCCAACTCTTAAATAAAATAAGAGTTTACATAAATACGTGAATCAACGTTTCACAAAATATGAGATGCACTCACTGAGTACCAAATCCAACTTTTGCAGCATGGCAATTTTTAGTAAACCAGAATTGTTTTTGTACATATAGGGTAGGTGTTCACGTTGAAGGTCATAAATTTCAACATCTGTTGTGATACAGGTAAGTCTATGTTCTGTAGTCAGACTTGCTGGTTGTTTACGTGTAACTGTGGTGGAGGTGGGGAAAAAAAAAACAAAAAAAAAAAAAACAAACCAGAAAACATAAAAATCAAGTCCAATCATTATTTATTTATGCCACCAAACTTACTGTTGGTGTTTTTAAACACACAAGCCGTGTGTAGGCAAAGTTTGAGAGGTAGAACCAGAACTTAAAAATTCAATGCCACAACTGTGGTTTACCAGGAGAAATACGAACTGGTTTGAGAATTTAATGCCATTCTGGCAGTTTGTCACAATAGCTCAGTGGTAGAGCAGCCGTCCGGTATGTGGAAGGTCTGTGGTTCAAATCCCAATTGTGGCATTGAATTTTTAAGTTCCAGTTCTATCTCTCCAATAATTCATGTTTGGTTTGGTTTAAGGGCGCTCAACTTCTAGGTCATCAGCACCCAATAATTCATCTCGCCCACTACCGAGATAGTAAGTCTCCATAGCAAAACCTAATTCTCCTACCAATCTGATTGATAATCAAAATACATTATTATACTAATTCTTATTAAATAAAAACTTCACCAGCTTTATGTGCATTAAAGCTTTCTTTTTATAATCCAAGTAGCAGCAGTACGAAACACAATGGTTTTTCTAAGTCAGGCAATAGATTAGATTTAGGTTTCAGGAATTTTATAGCATTTATATTACATGCCAGGGAAAAATACTTAATTTATATAGCATAAATTTAAAGCTGAAACACCACTTATGCAATAAAAACCACTGTAGGGTACTTTGTGAAAAGATGACATTGTTTCCCAGCCTACTATATGAAATATGAAATCCCTGTACAAACCTGCATTCCATGAGTGACTAGCAGCACAGTTTTTCCTTTAAGAGCCGTTTTTATACATTTTTTGAAGATGCTGCGAGCAACTTTAGCATCCACTGCACTTAAAGGGTCATCCAAAAGATAGATATCTTTTTCAGCATACACAGCACGTGCAAGATTTACTCTCTGTTTCTGTCCTCCACTGTGAAGCAATCAATATGAATTATAGTGGATAGAATATCAGTGATGATGTACACCAAAAAAGCATTTTCATATTAAAACATGCTTTCCAAGTATTCTAGAAAGCAGTAGTGTTAACTAACAACTCTTAAGTCTATTTTAAGAATCAATAATCTTTTTTTCTTGAAATTAAACAATATTCTGGAAGGTATAGGCAAAGGGGAAGAAGCAAAAAAAAAAAAAAAAAAAAAAAAACCTTATGAACCGGGTTCTGCACAGTTTTGCCTGTCTACGTTCTCAGTGTTCATTGCTGTCTGCCACTATCATAGAAAGGTACGAATGAAACCATAACAACATTTTTAAAACTGCTTTTAAATGCTTTCCTCACCAACTTGATGAAAGGAGATGCTGAAACTGGCCACCGTCATTGTCCATACATTTTTGGCACCTCTTTAGGAAACTATCCATTACTCGCTGTAGTTCACATTGAGAAATGGCTCCATATTTATACTAATGGATCACTGATATCAATCCGAGATGGAGCAGGGGCTGGAGTCACATGTCACCTCTTCTCCTATTACAAATCTTTAAGTTATGGAACTACAAACTTTGATGGAGAAATTGAAGCAATTTGAGTTGCTCTACAAAATCTTTTGTATAGAATTTCACATTTTCATCAAGCAGTTATTCTCTCAGATTCCAGGGCGGCGATTATAGCAATTACTTCCAAGTTGTCACAAAAAACCAAACAGTTATAGAGCGTTGAAAAATCCTTACCCATCTAACAGCACTTCAAAAACACCTAGTCTTCCAATGGATAGAGTGGTAATGAGAAAGCTGATTTTCTTGCAAAAAAGGGTACCAGTAGTGTACAGAAATCTATAGTTAATCTACCATTTTATGCAGCTAAAAGATTAGTCAACTCTGAATTCAAAAAAATTATTGCAAAGTATTACTATGAAAAATCAAAGAATAAAAGATGGGAACTATCAAACATTCAAACAGTAATTCCTGAGTATACTCGAAAAATGGCAGTTGCAACCTTCAGGTTGATTACAGGACATGATTGTCTGGCAAAACATTTAAACAGAATTGGGATATATTCTTCACCACTCTGTCCTCTATGCGATCTGCAAGAGGAAATGAATCGAGATCACCTTCAAATATGCCTGGCCACTTCTAGCACCCCATCCATCAGTGAAAAATATTGGAAAGCAAGAGGATTAATGACTTCATTGTCAGAAATCCAGCATTAGCTAACAACAACATTGAGAAATGCTGGCATTTTCATGGATTTTGTTTCAATTCTGTCAGGGTGTTTAAGTTTGTTTTGTACACTATGTTAAGAATCCCCAGAGATAGAAATTGCTTATTGGAGCTCTGAGAAATCTTTCACCGCTAGTAGCACACCATACAACAATTTTTTCGTTATGAAGGGGTACTTCATGAACAATATTAGCTTCTGAGTTATAGGTCCAATTTTTTTCAAGTCAACAGTTGGCACCCATACATACACGAATACAATTTTGCCCCTTTTTTAGAGAATTAACCGACAGAGCATGATTTTGCCTTTCTACAACAATTCAGACAGTCAATCTTTCGACGAGAACAACTGAAAGTTTAATCTAAAAGGTGAGTCAATAACACTAAACAACACTTACATTTATAATTTTCCAGAATGTGTTTCGGAGGCTAGCTTTCCTCCATTATCAACCAGACAATGACTGGGTTTCCATTGTGTGGATGGCGATGCTTCTTCTGATGTTTCCTCTGGTGACGGTGCAAGGAACTTGCTGAAAATATATTTCTGGGGAATGTCGAAATTAAATACTGCTTCTATTTTTTAAAATGAAGATTTGTTGTTGTTTTCGGGTTATGCGTTTGAGGAGTTTCGGTTCTGGCTTTACGTTGTGATTTTTTGTTCAAAAGTGAAAGGCAACTGCTGATTTTTCCACTTGTTTGCTTTTGATGTTCCTAACGTGTTCCTTGGATCTAATTTCTAAATTTCTTTTGGTTTTTCCTATGTATACATCACTGCAATCACTGCATTCAATTTGGTATATGCCAGATTTTTTGTTAGGTGGAATAGCACCTTTAACGTTTGAATTCAGCAGGTTTTTTATGGAGTAATGGTTTACTGGTGCTAGCTGAATGTTGTACTTCTTGAACACTTTTTTGAATTTATCAAAGGCCCATGGATGATATGTGAAGTTTTTGAATGTTATTTTTGTTTCTGCTGCTGTAAGAGTTGTAGTTTCTTTTAGTAATTTTTTCTCTTCTGCTTGTTTTACTTTTTTATCTACTAATTCTTTGTGCTATTTCAATTATTTTGTAATATTCTGTTTTGCAATATTCTGTTTTGTATTCTTCTGCTGGAAGAGGGATGTTCACCAATCTATGTGTTAAACTATTGAAGATTGCTTGTTTGTGACTTCTTGGATTGTAACTATTAGCTTTTATGTAGTTGTCCGTCTGTGTTGGTTTTCTGTGAATGCCGAAGTTTATTCTATCCTTGCTTTTGATTATTTTTAGATCTAAAAATGGTATATGATCATCTTTTTCCACTTCCACTGTGAAATTTATGCTTTTGTCCTGTATGTTTAGAAGTTTTAATGCATCACTGATGTGTCTTTTTGGAACTATTGCAAATATGTCATCTATGTATCGCTGCTATAGTTTGAACATCCACGGGAAACCTTTTGTGATCCTTATTTCCAACGAACTCATGTAAATATCTGCTATGAATGGCGAGAGAGGGTTGCCCATTGCTAAACCTGAAGTTTGACGGAAATACTTTGTTTGGAACTGGAAGAAATTTTGTTCTGTGCATAATTTGGCGAGTTCTATGTATTCTGCAATTTCTGATGATGACATTCCAAGTGATTTGAGCCAGTTTTTGATCAGTGGTGGGGGTTTTTTTATTGGTACACTGGGGAATAGTGACTTTACATCAAAGGGTGTCCTCTCCTGTTAATTTGAAGTCCTTAATGTGTTCTATCAGTTCATAACTATTTATGCTCAAGACAGATTTATTAGTAGATATTTGTGGTCCTCCTGGTCCCCCAACCTAACCCCCTGCAATTTCTATCTCTGGTGTAACTTAAAGTATACGAGACAAATGCACACATCCTGGAAGAATTAAAACAAAATATTTGACTGGAAATTGTCAGCATTCCTCAACGTGAACTATGGTGAGTGACGGATAGTTTCCTAAAGAGGTGACAAAAATGTATGGATGATGGCCAGTTTCAGCATCTCCTTTCATAAAGTTGGTAAGTAAAACTTTTAAAAGTAGTTTATCCACACTTTTCTATGACAGCAGCACATGGCAACGAGTGCCAAGAATGTAGAAGGCAAAACACCACACTGCCGGTTTTTTGCTCTCCCAGTACAATAGAAAAGCATGATGAAACACTAACCGAAAACTGATACCTACAACATAAAGTAGTGTATGTACATTACTATATTTTAAATTTTCCTTAGAAATATGCCAAGAATAATGGAAGGAACATGCTTTAAAATAGAGTAGTTTCTAAAAAATCACATGTTAGAACCTTAGTGACGACCTAGCTATGCCATTGTTTTCATTTTTACTTTCTCTACCATTAACATATACAAGTAGAAGTAGGTAAGTGAAAGTGCAGCATTCCACCTAAAAAGGTGATACCAAGATTAGCTAGAAATGCACATTGAGTTCCCTTAGCCCCCCTCCCCAAAAAAATATCATAGCATACACATGCACACTTTCAAAAGGCATAACTTAAAAACTGAAAAATTGCTGAAATAGTTTACTTGATTATCTTCCTTTCATGGAAGTTTGAAAACAGTGTTGTATTATTTATTTATGCCAACAAACTTACTGTTGGTGTTTTTTAAACACACAAGCCGTGTGTGGGCAAAGTTTGAGAGGTAGAACTGGAACTTAAAAATTCAATGCCACAACTGGGGTTTGAACCACAGCGGAAGGTCTGTGGTTCAAGTTGTGGCATTGAATTTTTAAGTTCCAATTCTACCTCTCAAGTGTTGTTGTAATTAATTTAATTTAAAAGGTGAGTTAATTAATAACACTGAACAACACTTACAACATATTTTTCTGGGATGCGTTTCGAAGGTTAACTTTCCTCCATTATCAACCGGACAATAACTGGGTTTCCATGGTGTTTCATGGTGCGAATGGTGATGCTTCTTCTGATGTTTCTTCTGGTAACGGTTCAATGAACTTACTGAAAATGTCCCTCAGAGGAATGTCGAAATTAAATACTCGGTTTCTATTTTTTAAAATAAAGATTTGTTCCCATGTGGACAGTTCTTGTTTTCCGGTTATGTGTTTGAGAAGTTTCGGTTCTAGCTAACACCATGGAAACCCAGTTTTTGTCCGGTTGATAATGGAGGAAAGTTAATCTTCGAAACACGTCCCAGAAAAATATGTGGGAAGTGTTGTTCAGTGTTATTAATTAACTCACCTTTTAAATTAAGTTTACTTGATATTTAAATTCGTCCTACCCTATACTACTCTTGAAATGGAAGAAAATGTTTGCTACTTTGGGTTTTTAAAAATGGTAATAATTTTGATTAAAATACAATATATCTTAAATTTTTATTTGATGAGTGTGACAGAAAGAGAGAAAGAAATGGCATAAAATGCTCAGAGTTACATAATAATAGTTCCAGTTAAGCACTCTCTCCTTGGAATATCTGGTTACCTACAATTATAAGTTGCAACATTTTTTGTAAGATACTTTGATGTTAATTCTGCTTCTTTGGAATATCAACACTTTTTAGAATAAGCATTAATATCTGTATAATACTGCTGTAGAAATGTCTATGGTTTAAAAATAGAAATAAAATCACAAAATTTCGGACAATCCGTTGCTGGCATTGACTGTATTGGTTTTATCAAAGTGAATTAAATGTTTGACGTGACTGCAAGCACATAGGAATTGCAACATTTACCTGAGATTTGATCCACCTTCACTGATCTCAGTCTTGTCTCCACTTGCTAGCAGTTCAAAATCTCTTAATAGGCAGCAGCATTCTATTACAGACTGGTATTTGTTCTCTTCATATGGAAGCCCAAATAAAATATTCTCACGCAGAGTATCATTAAATATCCATGCCTGTTGTGACACCACTGCCATATTGCCCATCACTCTGAGTTGCCCTGAGAGTGTTATCATCTGAAATTACAAACAACTTGTGGATTAATGCATGCAGTAAAAGTCACTACAAGAAGAAACACCCTGACATGTAACCAGCCACATTACTTTCTCATCCCAGTATCATTTTCTACCAGCACAACCTTGAAGCACTGATGCTCTATTCGCAAATTTAACAGCACTTTTGAATATTTTGCATTGTAAATAGTGCAAAATTATATTATATTTCACATTTCAACAAGCACTCTCCCATCTCTTTAATAATATTTAAAGTGAAACAGTAATGCCAGTTTAAATAATGTTCCCTAACTGCTAGCATTGCTTTCCAAAGGCTGCAATGGCAGTACACTAAGAAGATTTGAATAATTAATCTTTGCAAAGTTTGCAATTGTTCACAAAGACACAGTGAGAAAGTGGATAAAAGCAACTATGTGCTAAATTTACTAAAAAATTGCGAAGTGCATGCATTTTTCTGGGTTATGGAAACAGAATGAATAACATTACTCTGGTCATAATTGTGTCTAATTTCCAGTAGATAAATTGCTTTATTTCCTTATATTAAGCCCATTTTTTGACATTACATCACTTTTTACTTTCTCTACTATGTGTAGTAAGTAGGGGAAGTATTGTATTCGGACCATAATTTCGATGCCGAGATTTCAAAGGAAAGATGTTTTGAGACCCCTTAATCTCCCCCAAAAAATCATTTTTAGAGTGAGTGTGATAGTGAGTGTGAGAGTGTGTGAGAGTGTGTGTGAGAGTGAGAGTGTGTGAGAGTGTGTGTGAGAGTGAGAGAGTGTGAGAGTGTGTGTGAGAGTGAGAGAGTGTGAGAGTGTGTGTGAGAGAGTGAGAGTGAGAGTGAGTGAGAGTGTGAGTGAGTGTGTGAGTGAGAGTGTGAGTGTGAGTGAGTGTGTGAGTGAGAGTGTGAGAGAGTGAGAGTGTGAGTGTGAGTGAGTGTGTGAGTGAGAGTGTGAGAGAGTGAGAGAGTGTGTGAGTGTGAGTGAGTGTGAGTGAGTGTGTGAGTGAGAGTGTGAGTGTGAGTGAGTGTGTGAGTGAGAGTGTGAGTGTGAGTGAGAGTGTGAGTGTGAGTGAGTGTGTGAGTGTGAGTGAGTGTGTGTGAGTGTGAGAGTGTGAGAGAGTGTGAGAGAGTGTGAGAGAGTGTGTGAGTGTGAGAGTGTGAGAGAGTGTGAGAGAGTGTGTGAGTGTGAGAGTGTGAGAGAGTGTGAGAGAGTGTGTGAGTGTGAGAGTGTGAGAGAGTGTGAGAGAGTGTGTGAGTGTGAGAGTGTGAGAGAGTGTGAGAGAGTGTGTGAGTGTGAGAGAGTGTGAGAGAGTGTGAGAGAGTGTGTGAGTGTGTGAGAGAGTGTGTGAGTGTGTGAGTGTGAGAGTGTGAGAGAGTGTGAGAGTGTGAGAGAGTGTGAGAGTGTGTGAGTGTGAGAGTGTGAGAGAGTGTGAGAGAGTGTGTGAGTGTGAGAGAGTGTGAGAGAGTGTGAGAGAGTGTGTGAGTGTGTGAGTGTGTGAGAGAGTGTGAGAGAGTGTGTGAGTGTGAGAGAGTGTGTGAGTGTGAGAGAGTGTGAGAGAGTGTGTGAGTGTGAGAGAGTGTGAGAGAGTGTGAGAGAGTGTGAGAGAGTGTGAGAGAGTGTGTGAGTGTGAGAGAGTGTGAGAGAGTGTGAGAGAGTGTGAGAGAGTGTGAGAGAGTGTGAGAGAGTGTGAGAGAGTGTGAGAGAGTGTGAGTGTGTGTGAGAGAGAGTGAGAGAGTGTGAGAGTGAGAGAGTGTGAGAGAGTGTGAGAGTGAGAGTGTGTGAGAGTGTGAGAGTGAGAGAGTGTGAGAGTGTGTGTGAGAGTGAGTGAGAGTGAGAGAGTGTGTGTGAGAGTGAGTGAGAGTGAGAGAGTGTGTGTGAGAGTGTGAGAGTGAGTGAGAGTGAGTGAGAGTGAGTGAGAGTGTGAGAGTGAGTGAGAGTGTGAGAGGGTGTGAGAGTGAGAGAGGGTGTGAGAGTGAGTGAGAGTGAGAGAGTGTGAGAGAGTGTGAGAGAGTGTGAGAGAGTGTGAGAGAGTGAGAGAGAGTGTGAGAGAGTGTGAGAGAGTGAGAGAGAGTGAGAGAGAGTGTGAGAGTGAGAGAGTGTGAGAGTGAGAGAGTGTGAGAGTGTGTGAGAGTGTGTGAGAGTGAGAGAGTGTGAGAGTGTGTGAGAGTGTGTGAGAGTGTGAGAGTGTGTGAGAGTGTGAGAGAGTGAGAGAGTGAGAGTGAGAGTGTGAGAGAGTGAGAGAGAGTGTGAGAGAGCGTGAGAGAGTGAGAGAGAGTGAGAGTGTGAGAGTGAGAGAGTGTGAGAGAGTGTGAGAGAGTGAGAGAGAGTGAGAGTGTGAGAGTGAGAGAGTGTGAGAGAGAGTGTGAGAGAGAGTGAGAGAG
>CM060965.1:154541873-154611873 GCA_030765045.1 Tenodera sinensis | reverse complement strand
TTTAGAAATTACACATTGCACATAACAGGTAATTTATACAATTTATACATTTTTTCAAATTATGAAAACCTCCAAAGGAGGACTGCTCCCCCTGTCACTTGGTAATTACCATTAGCAAACAAAAGGCAAAACAGAGCAAGAGGAAATGTAGCCATCTTCTGGTTCCTTTATATTTTTAAACTGTAAACCTTGTATAACCCATACCTCAAAGTAATGTTGCCTTTGGCAGAGGAGAGGGGTAAGGTCTTCAGGTTTTGAAAAATACAGTACATGGGTGGTTTTATATAGCTCAAATGATTTAATAAATTTATAATTTTAATTTTATGCATAAATCTTCTAAATAAATCATAGATTTATATACCAAACATACACTACATAAAAGCTTAATTCAATCCAACAAATTTAAAAAAGTACTACTATACAACAAATCCAAAGCACACAAAATTAGTTTCAATTTTTAAGCGCTACAAATTCTTTTTCACTATTGGGAAAGAACCATAACAAAAATTATTCCACCTTACAAAAACTTGTATAATGATTTAAACCTTTGCGGTTGTATGTCGATATATGATCAACATGATAGTAATGTCCGTACGGTCATATGTCGACATATAATCGACAGCAAAGCGCTTCACGTTTTCTCGTCTTAGTTGCAAGAAGTAACGCTTCTGGCAGCATGTTACAGGCATCATAGTGTTCGTGGAAGCTTTACCCAGCCTATACTGCCATCTGTTTGGAAATTATTTTAACTATTTCAACATACAGAGGAAATGTTTCATTCTGGGTTGCACAGTATTTTGCAATGGCTTCGAGCGCGTATAAACAAGGTCCTCCTGGGATTAAGAAACGAAAGTTTGATGTGTTGTGCAATGAACATGTGGAAGAATTAATGTTAATGATTCTATCTGAGTTGGATGCAGTGAGTGATGACAATGTGTACAATGAATTTGAAGAGGAGAAAGATGTGGAGCTGTCCGGTGCTGAGAGTCCGTAAGTGAGAGTGAAAGCAACACAACTGCTGCGAATGTTGCGTGTGCCGATACATGGAAATTGATAGGCAAAACTGACCAGAAACCCAAAGAATATACCTTTTCCAAGAATGTAGGTCCAAAACTGAATCTTGCCTTTGATGCTGAGCCAATTGAACACTTCAGTTTATTTTTTACTGATGAGCTAATATCTCAAATTGCTAAGGAAACAAATAGATGCGCGAGAGAAAAAATTGCATTGTTACAACTGCCCCCACGTTCTATTTGCAAAACTTGGGCTGATGTGTCTGTAGTAGAAATGAAAGAGTTTTGGGGGATAATAAACTCGTACATTTTGTACAAGCTTCAAAATTCCCAGGCAAGCACCCATCCCTTGTCACATGTAAAATACAGAAGGTCACTTGTCGAGAATCTGGTGAAACACATAAGCAAACCAAGGCCAAGGTCACACCCCAGTGCGGCTGACAGAGAGAAAAGGCTAAACAATGCACCACATTTTATATACCATTTTGAGGAAAAAAAACACAAAGACTATTGTCTGTAGCAATCGAAAACTCAGGGGGCGAGAAAAGAAACGTATTTCTACTGCAACACATGTGTAAATAAACTGGCCATGTGTATCGGCGAATGTTTCGAGCGCTATCACACGCTTGCGAATTATAAAAAGTAATCGTTCTGTCATAATGAGAAGTGTGTGATGTATAAATGTATACATAGTATTCGTATGTCCGTTTACAGTTTATATACATTATTATTTATGGCCGAACGCTATTTCATTGTGGTACCGATTTTATAATATTATGTCTTTCCACATCAGCAGGAAAAGATTCTTTACATAGCATACGGGAGATATAGCAGCAGGAATAATGTTTTTACTGAATGATGTAATAGTTTGATATCGGACGCGGTTATCTACAGGGTCGAGGTCACAGAATGGAATGCATAAATCAACGTTCCTTTATCACAATATATTTATTCGTTAATTTACACTTTTAGCACCATATTAATTAATCAACCATCTTCACAGTTAGGTAGAATCTACACTGTATAAAAGTTTGGGTGAAAGTTACATGTTCACGCACTACCAAAAAAATACATCCTTCCAACTTGAGCATACAGACGCTAATGAAAAAAAGAGTCCCTGGCGTCTCTATGACACAACACCGCCATTCTTTTGTATTCATCCGCACAACAGTTCTCATTGGTTGAACACGAAGTGACAAGAAAACATTGGTTATCTTGAATATTAAAAAAAATAAGTCCCTGATACACTCAAATTAAAAGAATTAGAGATTTACACACTCTTACAAAAATATTTACATGAACGACCCTCCATTGGTCAATATTCTGTCTCATATGCCCCTTGTTTTGTTTTTCAAGTTGTCACCTTATTTACAATCTTGAAACACAATACAATACTTCTCCCTACTTCTATGATTCAATACAGCATGTCTTTATAAATTTCACATATTCGATTACTACACAATGCATTCAGTTATTATACAATACATATCCAGTTATTGTACAACACATTTAGTTATTACACAACATGTCCAATTATTATACAATACATATTCAGTTATTGTACAACACATTTAGTTATTACACAACATGTTCAATTATTATACAATACATATTCAGTCATTGTATAATATACCCAGTTATCATACCACATATGTTCTGTTATTATGCAATACATATTCAGTTATTACACAATACACATTCAGTTTTTGCATAACGCATTTAGTTATTACTCAACATATTCAGTTATTACACAATATATCCAGTTATCATACAATACATATTCAGTTATTGTACAACACATATTCAGTTCTTATACAACACATACTCAGTTATTCTACATTTGACATTGACACAAATATAATTTAAATGTATCATGGTTTATCATGTGGTTTTTGACTTGTATTCATTGCTATGAGGAGAGAAAAACAGGATACAAATTTTGAGCTAATGATTATGATCATGTTTATGGCAATATTTTATTCAGTTCTTTGCCTTCTTTGTCTTATAAGCTTATTATGTATAGGCAGGTTGTTGAGTCGGTTCTTAAACTCTGATGTTACTAATGGTACTAATTTTCTTAATTGGGATATTATTCATTGTTGTTTGGTTCAACATTTCTTCGAGCTTAGCATTGGCTATATTCATCTTAATTCATGGGCAATGTTTTTCTGATTATGGTTTTCCTCACTTCACTAATTGTCATTTCTTTGTCTCTTACTTCTATAAGAGAAAACTTCTATACTTACAATTATTCTGTAATTGTATTATTTTTCTTCTCAATTTACCCTCGACATCTTTGTGTCGAAATATTATATCTTTTTCATCATAATTGATTCATTTTTATTTTTGTCCCTGACATCCTTATGTCAAAAACATATTATCTTCCGTCGCTATGATTCATTTCTTTAATGACAATCAGTGTCCTCGTCTGTCTTTGTTGACAATGCTCTTTGTGGTCGATATAGCCAATGACTATGTTGATTTTCTTCCTTGTTGTAATTCCTAATCTGAACATAATTTTCTATAAGTAACCCATTAAAAATTGTTATTTTCTTTCATCTCTACTACTCCTGCCTTACACATTTGTTGGCAAAGACTATTTGGTCCTTTCTTTGTATGGCTTCAATTTATTTTTATGGTATCTTCCTACCAACTTGCCATTTGTATTCTGTAGCTCATACGTGTGGTCACCCAGCTGTTTTGTTATGCCCAGTGGTTCCATCTCTCTCTTCGTGTAGTCATCATGGTGTCGATGTCAATTGTAAGTTGCTGAGATTTTGTTGTTTGTCATCCACTCGGTTGGGACGAACTTAGTTGTTGTAATTTCCCTGAGTGTTGGTGGTGGTTGTTGTTTCTGTATTCTGTGCAGCATCTGCCCTATTTGGCACATTTTCATCTACTTCCTGCTGTCTTATGTTGTCAGTGTACCATTGGTCTCTGCCCCTTTGGCGTGAACCTCTGTCGTATGACGGTCTGTGGTTGTTCAAGTGTTCCCTACTGAATTGTATGTGATTCACTTGATGGGTATGGTCTCCTGGTCTTCCACGATCATATGTATATGTTCTGTATCTCGATTCACCATTCGGTATTGTGTCGTGGTACCGCTGTCTTGTGTTCTCCATCCTCTCGCCATGATTATGTGGTTGTGGGAAATGGTGTGCCCCTCTCCCCCTTTCATGGGTACTCCTAGTATTTCTATGTTCTCCCTCACTCTGGTTGTTCGTAGCCGTGTTCCGGTTTAGGATAGGTGAGTTTGGGTGACCATTCCTATGTCTATGCTCATTAGGCCGACCATTTTGTGTTTCGAAGGCTGTCAGCAATTCTATCATATCTGCAAAATCTACTGGCCTCGCAACAATTAACCCTGTTCTCACTGTGTCTGGGAAATGTCTTGTTATACTGGCAATTAGTTCTGCCTCCGACAAGTTGGGGTCTAATAGCTTTCCTTTGTTGGCTACTTTCATAAAATAATCGACTAGCGACAACCCTTTGGTTCGATCGTATCTACCTGTCGCTAGCTCTACCCTAGTTTGGTTTTGTTTAGCTGGGCCCCAATACCTTGATAGGAATAAATTTCTGAATGAGCTATACGACTCATGACCAGCTAGTGTTAACCTGAGCCATTCTAATGCCTTGTTTTTTAAGCTTTTCTTAACTATCATCATCCTAAGCTCGTTTGGTATCCTTTTCACTTTAAAATATTCTTCCATCTCTTTAACAAAGAGTTTTGGATCGTCTCCCTTCTCCTCGTCAAATGTAGGTGGTGTGATTTCATGTAATATGCTGTTGGTGTAACATGTGTTGTGTGTCGTGTCATTGTTTGGTTGTGAACCTCTTTCTCTGTATGGTGAGTCAACATTTTGTACATTATTCAAATAACTCTCATCTTGTACATTACTTACACCTAAATCATCTTGCTTTTGTAATGCCTTCACAACATCATTTACATTAGCCAAACTTTCTTTCCCTTTCTTCATTTCTTCACAAATTGATTTTAAATCATTCTTTATTTCTAAGTGGCTTTGTTTCATATCATTTATAGCATCCTGTTGTGAAAGCATCACATCATTCATTGTCTTAATTTTAGGAATTACAATTTGTTCTACAGTTTCATTAATAATGTCTTTCTTTACTACCTCAATCTCTTTCCTTAATTCCTCAGTTATTTCTGCTTTTACATTTGTAATCTTACAGTCTACACTTGTATTACATTCTGTTATTTCATCCCTACATCTAGCAATTTCTCCTTCTAACACAATCTTATTCTCTCTCATCTCTGATTCTATTTTTCCCATCCTATCTCCTACGATTTCTATCCTAGCTTCTAAGGCTTCCTTTGTTTCATTTAAGTTTTTATGTACTAATTTTAAATTAGTTTCCATTACTTTCATATTTTCTTTACACTCCTGTCTTCCTAATTCTATTTTCTGTTCTAGGTTCTGTCCACCTAATTCCATTTTCTGTTCTAAGTTCTGTCTACCTAATTCCATTTTCTGTTCTAAGTTCTGTCTCACTTCCTCCAGTTTCTGACCTATACTTTGACCTAAACTTTGTTCTATGTCCTGTTTTAATTCTGCCCTATTCTGTTCCATGTCCTATTTTAATTCTGCCCTATTCTGTTCCATGTCCTGTTTTAATTCTGCATTATTTTGTTCCATTTTCTGACCTATTTCTACCTTATTTTGTTCTAGTTTCTGTTCTAGTCTTTCAAACATCATCATCATTAACCTTTGGTCTTTGCTTATTTCCACCTGTTCCTCACTTTCTAATTCTACCTGATAACTAGGCCTATCTGCCCCTTCCCCCACACCTGTTTCTATCTCTTTTCCCGACATTTTAATTTCTTTATCCAATTCACTTAAGGTTGAAAGTCCCACTACTTTACCACTTCTCAGTAGCATATACAATGGAAATAAAATGTATGTAAAAACAAAAATTTTGGATCCTACTTTCTTTTCCGTTGGTTCTTCGTCCAGTTATTTACGTCTCCTGGGTAGTTGGCTTCGCTAGATGATCTCCGGTGTTTTTCCCACGTTGATTCTCCGTGTATCGATGTTTTGACGGATCGTTGATATCAAACGATGGTCTAATAGCGTCTTTTCCCTGCGCGATGTGATGGCGTCTTTTGATGTTTTATCGTACTCGTAATTTTGCATTCCATTCTAAATTCGCGCTCCACGTTGGGCAAGCCATTTTGGTACCGATTTTATAATATTATGTCTTTCCACATCAGCAGGAAAAGATTCTTTACATAGCATACCGGAGATATAGCAGCAGGAATAATGTTTTTACTGAATGATGTAATAGTTTGATATCGGATGCGGTTATCTACAGGGTCGAGGTCACAGAATGGAATGCATAAATCAACGTTCCTTTATCACAATATATTTATTCGTTAATTTACACTTTTAGCACCATATTAATTAATCAACCATCTTCACAGTTAGGTAGAATCTACACTGTATAAAAGTTTGGGTGAAAGTTACATGTTCACGCACTACCAAAAAAATACATCCTTCCAACTTGAGCATACAGACGCTAATGAAAAAAAAGAGTCCCTGGCGTCTCTATGACGCAACACCGCCATTCTTTTGTATTCATCCGCGCAACAGTTCTCATTGGTTGAACACGAAGTGACAAGAAAACATTGGTTATCTTGAATATTAAAAAAAATAAGTCCCTGATACACTCAAATTAAAAGAATTAGAGATTTACACTCTTACAAAAATATTTACATGAATGACCCTCCATTGGTCAATATTCTGTCTCAATTGGTAGGTGTTTTTTATGACATGGATACTTTATCTCGGTCTAAAGTGTTTACAAACTTAAAGCAATTTAAAAATTTCCATATTAGTGGACAGTATAAGCAGCAAAAACTGTTCCAGTGCATAAACAATTCTCCGTTTAGCTCAGCTACTTTTGATAATCATCTGCAGTGTAGGCAAGTACAGTAACATAGGCCACTTTTGCATGAAGTTTTGCTCCCGTTTGCGTAGCTCTAGCAGCAAATTGACAGCTCCGTCCTAGCTATAGAAATTTCTTCCCAGGACTTCGTCCACAAAGGGTTAAAGGACTTTATACTGGGAAGCATACTTATATAATGCAATAAGAATCAGTTTAATGAATTCTGAAAACCTATAGTAGAAAACCTGCTACATAAATTCATCAGAATTCCAACAAAAGGATCTCAAGAGTCAGTCAAGACACCAACAACAGTTTCAGCAGTTAAAAACAGCATGTCAAAAGCATGCCTACAAAATGTGTCCCAAAGAAGCAACGTGTTTAATGAAATATGGTATGCACCAGAATATACAACACTGGTTTTCTTGTAGCCCTCGTGCGCATACCTGTGCATCTACATGTTGTTACATCATAATGATGTATTCTTAATTGTGTAACGAACATTGCCCTCTATGGTTGAAAGTGACAATGGATCTCACAATGAAGGAAAAATGTTCATATTGGAGTATTATTTTCGCTTGTACGGAGATGGTAATCAAGGTAGGCCAAGTTTAAAGTTAGTGGTGGGACAATGTCATGAAAGCTTTAATAAGCCAGCATCAAGCAACACAGTTATGGTATCATTAAAAAATTTGGTCGTAGTGTATTTTGACAATAAAAGGGAAGGTCTGGTAGGCCGGTAACTGTGTCCACAATTGAAAATCATGGATGTGTCCTAAATCTGGTGTTGCAGTCACCAATGTAAAGTCTTCGATGAACAGCCCTGAAATTAAACATTAGCAATACTTCTCTTTGATGATTGTTTAAAGACATAGCTGGATTTCCTCACCACAGACAGGTTGGACAACAATTGATGGAGCAAAATAGGCGTCTCAGGATTGAATATTGTGCACCATTTTTGGCCATGGTGTACAAGGATCCAGATGTTTTGTTCAACGTGTAGCTCTCCAATGAAAGTCACCTTCACTTGGATGGCTTTATCAATTGCCAAACAACTCACTTTCTTGGTATCAAGAGGCCAGACATTACTGTCCAGAAACCGCTACATAGAATGCGTGCAACGATTTGGTGTGTAGTGTCAGGAAATGGTGTGCTAGGTCCATATTTCATTGAGGATGATGATGGTGCACCTTTTACTGTTAATGTTAAAGGAGAAAGTTTTCAGCTGTCCAAACTCCACCCTAAATTGTGCCAGCATCATGTCGGAGAATCTGAGGAGTCTGAAGAAATCTAAGTTCCAGAATATGTGTCAAAATCTGCATGATCGTTATGCACAATATCTACAGTGCAATGGAGTTCCCTTTGAACACTTACATTATCATCCTGATAACTAAATAATAATAACAGTGACTTAATTTTCCGGTACTCTATATTTTGGCACATACTGTAGATAAGTATAGATTAAACTCATAACTTGTTAAATTAAAATTTTTATCATCATTCGATTACTTGCTGTGCCAAAGGCCATGAGGGGCATGCTAAATTTGTTCATCACTCACAAATAATTAAAAATATGATTAAAACTAACCTTTCTTTGTAGTTTCCTCTAGAGGGGTACTTTCCCAAGCAAATGTTCCATCTTGAATTTCAATCAGATTACTTCCAATGGACTTCGTTACTGGCGATTCATAATTGGGCCTCTGAACAAATTTCTGGAAACATGATCAAGAACAAAGTGACTATTTTTCTGAAATCTGTTTAGGAGAAAAAACAATGAAGTTATTTTGACTTTTATATACCAAAATTTGGACTTTTAATAATCTGATTTTACTTTCTATGCCAGAATTTACTGGAACATGTTTTGGAAGCAGTTATCCTTATTGTCAGCCTTAATTCACAGCTGCACTTTCCCCTGCAATTTGTAGATGGTGTCTTGACTGAACATAGTGCACTACGAGATCCTTTTCTTATGGGACATCAAAGTTTAATAAATTGTGTTTATTTTTGTGTAAGAATATTTTTTTCGAAATTGAGAGTTCTGCAGATTTTCTAAGGTACTTTAAAAGCCTAGGTTTTTCTTTCAGCTGATGATCAGTAGACCTAAAATGCTTGGCAACAGCTGATTTTCCATTTGTTTATATTTTATGTTTTCATGTGTTCTTTAAACCTTGTATCAAAGTTCCTGTTTGTCACTAAAATATTCTGGCTCCAGTTAACGAGCAGTGCTTGAATAGAGTATGCAGGACTAACACAAAAGACAAAATTCCAGGGGGAAAAATTTCTGGTGTTCACGAAATTGGATGCAAAGATTACAAGAAAATATACATAGGGAAGGCAGAGGAACATCGATACAAGGTTTATACGATACATGAGAAACATGAAATCGGTGAAAAACCACAGAACCTTGGCTACAGACACTGAGTTGTTGCCCAAAATTGAGGCAAGTGTAAACCCAGACCAATGGACTGGTGCTCATGAGTGTATTGCGGACAACTAGTAGCACATATGCAATGGAGAGTCGGACACCACAAGTCGGACAGACAGATGCTGGGTCACCATACAAAAGGTGGTACTCATACACAAAAATAAACACATTTATTAAACTTTGATGTCCCATATGAAAAGGACCTCATCATTATAACGAAAACTGAGTATTACTGAAACACAGAATATCACTTACACATAATTAGTCTTGACCGATTTCAAGAGCTTAACTTGCGCCCATCATCAGAATTAAACAACTGATTCTTGTTGATATTGATATCCAACTCAGTTTTCATTATAATTTAGATTCACATCACTGTTACTAGCTCATAAAAAGATACGGACCTCATAATGTAGTACTTCCATACAAAACACACCACCAGTCACAGAAGAAAGAACCGCAGTGAATCAAGGCCGATGACACAGACAACAGTCTCTGAAATATGTTCCAGTAAGTTTTGATGTAGAAAGTAAACTTAGAGTGCTAAAGTTCCAAATGTTTGCATATAAATGTCAAAGTAATTATTGATATAAAAAAGACCAATTGTGAAATCAAAGCAAGTTTAAAAAACAAAGTGTATCCTTTATTTTTTTTTTTGTAAACCTTATTCTTTTCTATGTGATATAATATATTTTGCTTGCATTCTTTCTAAACTCAACCAATAAATAGATTTTTATTTGCTTTTCAAGCTTTAAACATTATTACTCATTGAATTTAGATTTATGAAGATAAGTAAAGTAAAATCATTTAATCTGCTTTTCATCTGTATACATAAGAAGCTTTACCTGATCACATTTGCTGCTCAAAAGCCATAATTTCCCAGCTGTACCACAAAAACCAATCACCAAAGGGAACAACTAGTGTATGTACAACTGACCACCACCAAATGTGACATGTTCTTGAAAACATTGTTAGACACGAATGTTATTTTTGACAAACAATATAGGCAACAAGTGGTTTAATGTTGAAAAGCCCCGTTTATATAGTGAAAACACTCAAAAGAAGAATAATCAAGACCTTTGGTTTGCTGTGTCCTTTCGTAGAGCTCCTTGTACATGCATTGGAGTTGTGTCACCTGTTTTTAAAACATGCATTCACAGTTACTATAATGGTTCAAATGACAAAGAGTATAATCTCATTTCAAATCTTACTTGTAGTACTTTGATAAACAGAAAGAAAAAATTCAACCATGATTAATAATGGCACTATACCTAAATTTATTATTGTATAACACCTGGTAGCACTTACGGGCAGTTACTATTATTTATAAGTCCATTGATATGGTTATGCACAATGTTTTTTAACTCTCTCATTCCAAGACTGGTACTATATTCTACTGGATGTGCCCTAGTACAAATTCTTTAGAAAGAGATGGAAAATGAAATCAATAACCAATGCTCTCCACTGAAAATACTGCAATTTCTCCTTATTGTCAGAGGCTTATGCAGAGAGTATACCTGGGGAGCAAGGAGGGGGGCCTGAAACAGGAATACTGAAACACAACAGGGTACATGGTCTAAATCAGGGCTGGGGAAGAGGAGTGACAGGAATGCAATCGAGTATTTACTCTCTTCACTCACCAAATGAAGGCCACAGCTTTTTTGTGGTTCTATTGGTTTACGCATGCACACGTCTTTACAAACAAGGAAGTTTCAAGGCATATAATGGCGTAATTGAATTTCTGTTTACTAGGAACACCAAAGTACTCATGTTCCCAGTTGGCTTTGAAGTATCTTTTTACCTTGTTATGCAACATGATTCCATCACTGACACAATGTGAGGCACTGACCAGTTTTTTGAGTAGACAGATAACAGCAGGGCATGGCCTGGTAGCTAACCAGTGTGTGGCAGAGTGGATGGGGTTAAAACTACAATGTAGGGAAAATGACTCATTGTGTCACTTTTTCCCATCTATGGTCTAAATAAAGGATTTGATGGGTCATCATGATCAATAACCAACTTGATTAGTGTTTATAGAACCAAAAGGAAAACAAGTGCACTGCCACTAAACTCCCAGCCAGGACTCATACCCAGGTTAGGTTAAGTCCTACAAATATTGTAAAGAATTAACTTTCAAGTCAATCAGGAAGGTATGTTGACCACTGGACGATCCACTCAGAATATGGATCCACTTCACTATAGAGGTGCTCTGTAACCATCTAGCACTAACTAAATGGGACCAAATGTTTGTGGACAGTAAAATGAGTGGAGTGAGCCACTTATCAAACTTGCCAACCAACATAATATGGCATGTTAGTTTTCTGAAAGATGGATTATTTATGTCATTCCCCAATATTTAACATTTGCAATGTATGCAGTACTGTTATTTACCTGTTTACTAACAGATGCAATGTGTGTAGAAATTCTTTAAGTGTAAACGAAATGAGACTGGAGTGTTTCAATATTATATTTTGAGTAATTGTTTTGCAATCCAGTTGCATGTTCCTGTGCTTTAGAATAAACCAATGGGGAAAATCAGGACCACCGTAATTATGAAGTAGGCTCTGCCAATGGCTTTGTCTAATAATGTAGTCAGTTTCCAGGAAAATGTCCTCTTCTCCTCTTGCATTCAAGATTTGCAGGGTCGTCATAGAACTTTGTTCCTAGTGAGAGGGTGAATAGTTTCTAAAATTTTTGTCTGGAACTACCAAATATACTACAAAGACTGATCAGATACTAAGGTTACAAGGCTGATGATTCTAGAGTTTGGCCCATTACAAAGAAATTAGTAGTGTGCACAATTCTAATGCATGTGGTTGGCCACTGTCCAGAGTTAAGGCATCCGTCACCTATGGCACTAGCTGTACGTAAACAAAAATGGCGACTTGTTTAGACAAGTGGTCTTGCAAATAAATCTGCTCAGTTATTAATTTCTCTGGGAAAAACATGTAACTGCGGCTGAAATTCACCAGCAGCTGATAAGAGGTTTACAGAAAGACCGTAATGTCTTGTCAGCATATCAGAAAATGGTGTCAAAAGTTTGCGGCTGGTAGAGAAAACGTCACTGATGAACATTGTGGTGGCCCATCTGCATAACATCAACAGATCACAGCGCATGCAGACAAGCTGATTCAGGACAAGTGGAGGATCACATTACAGCATATGATGGTAGAATTGGAAATGTCATTCAGAAGCATTCACCACATTGTTCATATTTTCCGGTAGAGCAAAGTTTGTTCCCAATAGGTTCCACAAAATCTGCCAAAGTAATACAAGGAGAAGCACATGGGCTCAAGTGTGCAACTATTGCAAGAGTTCTTCATGGGAGGGAAGTTTTCTTCATCACATTCTCATGGGTGAGAAACATGGATCCACCATTGCATCCCCAACAGTAAGCAGTCATCAATGCACTGAAAACATCCCTCCTCTCTGAAGACAGTTTTAAGGTGAAGGCCACAATGACTTGGATCAAACTTGTGGAGCTTTTGGAAAGAGGGGACACAGTGACCACTGGACCACTGACCAATACTGCAAGACCTTGATACGATTGCACAAAGCAATCAGGAAGAAAAGAGCTGGACTTCTCACCACTTTTCTGTTTTCTGACTGATCGCTTCTTGAATTTCCACTACTGTTCTGTTGGTATATTCTTTTTCTCTGAAATTTGTCCATCTGTCCATAGTTTTAAACCTCAGATGTATGCCTGTTTCCCCTCACTTTTTGCTGATCTTCTCTGCTCTATTAACTTCATTTGCTACTTTTAGTCATATGATATGTCTTTGTTGATAGATATTTGTTCGTTTCAGTTTTTTGTCTGTTTCAGTATGTTGTAAGTTGTAAATGTACTTGTAAATTTTGCTATAATTTTTCTTGTTCCATTTCTTCTTCCAAATCTAAATGCTTCATGTATTTCATTGCTTATGGTCATCAGTAACTTCTGATCCATTCTTTAATGCTTTGTAATTCTTTTATCGTTTCTATACTTTTAAGAATTTCCTCTTCTTTATTGATTAGTTCTCTTCTTTTAATTTCCTCTGTCCTCTCTTTCATTGCTAGTAATTTTCCTATTTCCCCCAGCTCTTCTATTGCTTCGTCTGTAGTATCTTTACCGGTCCTTTGTGTCCTTTTTCCTCTTACTCACAGGACCATTCTCGGCATACGTCTACACTCTCTCGCTGCTTGCTCAATATCTAAGTGCAATAGCAGAAGTGTACAAGGTGGACTTGAATTAGTTCCCCACTCATTCTATTTACCAGATTCAGTACCACATGACTTTTTTGTTTCCCAACCTGAAAACTTGTTTAACCATAAGGTCAATCAATGGCAATTATAATCTTTGCAAAAGTTAAAGGTATATGGAGGTGGGCCGTACTGCAGACTCCAGCGAATCCTAAGCTTGCCCCTCCTACCAGCACTGCCAAATGTGGTGCATGCATCTCACACACTCGTATGTACAGAACCTCTGCCGGTACACGCACTACGCTTGGCAACAGCACTCTGCTTGAGCATTGGCCAGCGTTCACATGCCTTTAACTTTTGCGAGTGGTATAACTGACATTACAACAAAAACTTTGTGGCAATATAGGATTTATAAAATTGTGTGCTTAAGTCCTCTGTTCTGAATTACTAACAACAAATACAAAAAGAAGCTACTCAGGATATCTATTTGCTTGGAGAATGTGGCTGTCATATGGCTTGGAGATAAAATAGAGAGCTTTCTCTTAAGTTCTATTTTTATTAAAGGCTTTTTTCTGATAAGCTGCAATAACTACTTGATTAAATTAAAGGCTTTTTTCTGATAAGCTGCAATAACTACTTGATTAAATTAATTCCTTTGAAAAATTCAGGCACAAAAAGATGTCACTATACTAGTTTTACCATATCAATAAATTTTAGAAATATTACTAGATCTGCAACATTAACGAAAGTTATATTACCTGTAGTTTCCGACAGCTGACACTAGCTTCAGCAAGACACTTGATTCCATATGGTAAAGTTCCTACAGTAAACTGCATTGCAGTAAATACAGAGAAGATGGTGAATGCTTCTGTTGCCAGCAAATTGTGCCCTGTCAAGCTAAGGAAAATAATGAACATCAACTGATGAAAAACTCTGTTGCAACATAATACCTAAGTGCTGAACTGAATTAATTTAATTATACAAAATGTTGATTACAAAATTATATATATACACCAGGCATGGGCAAAATCAGCTAAAAAGGGTCACTGTGGGTCACTAACAAAAGGCATTTGTTACTTCCAGTTATTGTTTTTCCAAAGAAACATGTCTAGTTTTGCATTTTATATTCATAACAAATGATAAGTTAATTCCAAAAATCTATCGCTGAAACAAATGAGTCATTCTCTAGAACTTTTCATATAGGAAAAGATATTTATTTGTGAGAAACACAGTCACAATTTGTTTGAGTTCTACTTTTGAGTCACTTTTTACACTCATCTTCACTTCAAAATGCTGAAAATAGTGTAACGTTTTTGAGGTCATTCGACCTTATCAGCTGTAGGTTGAGTCACCCTACTGTTATTGTTATCATCATTATTACAGCATTAAACCCTTACAACAATAGTTTTGTCACATGTACTCCTGTTACAAATTGTTTATAGAAGGGCAAAAATTTAATTTAGCAAGTAAAACTGGATTTCTTTGCAGTCCATGATACATGGTTTTGAACTCAGAAAGAAGATGAAAAGTATGATACCCAACACTTCATGAAAGTTTTTAGTTTGAGTGAGTCAATAATGCAGATAGTCTAACAAATGCCTACTCCCAGTCCCATGAATGTATAGTGTACTTCTAAAATTAATATATCTTCATAACAATACAGTTATTACCATCAGAATTCCAGTTTGGATGAAAAGAGATCTACAACGAACCTTATGAACTAATGTTGTCACGATTCAGATTAGTTTTTTTTTAATTAGCAGAATATCATATGCATCAACAGCATTTCTCCCAACAAATTAAGCTATACCTTAAGATTCTTTGAAAGAGAACAAAATGTGCAGTTCTTTGAGAGGTAGAACTGGAACTTTAAAATTCAATGCCACAGCTGGGATTTGAACCACAGACCCTCTGCTTACTAGGTGGGTGCTCTAACCATTAAGCTACTGTGACAACCTGCCAGAACGACATTGAATTCTCAAACCAGTTTGTATTTTTCCAGTAAACCACAAAGGCAGTCTCACATCAGAGACAATTACCCCAATGATGACTTACTATTGAAAGTACTTTATGTCCTGGGATTAAATAACCTTCAGATGGTAATTATTATTTATTTATGCCAACAATAGAGGTAGAACAATACCTCTCAAACATTGCCCACACACGGTTTGTGTGTTTAAAAACACCAGCAGTAAGTTTGTTGGCATAAATAAATAATGTGCAGTTCTGTTGAACTTTTAATCAAATAAGCAACTTATGACAGTCAATTGTTCTTTTAGTGTAAATATAATTTCAAACAATAAGCTAAATGTTATATTAGCAAACATATTATCTAAAAATATTTGAAACAATACCTGAAGCCCAGAAATGTTGAGATTGATGCAAGTAATGTTATGGCAGGTGTAACAGTATTGCTGAAAGATTGAAGAAATGCAGCTGTCTGAAGTTGCTTCCTCTCCATGTTCCGAACATCTGGAGCACAAGATACTCAAAATTAAAATGTAGGTACCACAACTGCCAAATTATTTTATGCTCCAAGAAGTTACATAGAATTAACGTAATTTAAGACAGTTCATAATGTTGACAAAAGAGTAATAATAATTTATAATGTAAAGGCAACATACTTGCAACTTTGTTTGCAAAGCTGTCTTCCCAGGCGTACATCTTGATAAGTCTGATGCTGTTGAGGATTTCACTCATCAGTCCCACTCTCTGATCAGTAACCTTCACTGTCTTGATGCGCACCATACTTGTCAAACTGGCTATGGCTGCCTAAAGTAAGCAAATGATTGGTTATGACGCCAATATCTAAATATATGCAAGCAATGTCTTATATATATATTTAACTTCATTGTCATTGCTTACATATCTGAACCAATGAACTATAATGAACTTAAGAACTTTATTGACATGTTCAATGTTCACGGGCTTCTATGGCTACTTGTGAACTCACTGTACACAATTTAATCTAATCTATTAATTTGAACTTCACTGTGTTAAATCCAGTTAATGTTTCCTCAACAAGAAAGAATTTAATTTTTTTTCTTTTCCTGTTTATCCTCCGCTTATGTATGACTTACACCCCTTAGGACTTACAAGCCAGTGCCTAGGGTCAGATGCCTGTCGGGGAGCACAGAAACCTATGGACCGGACAGAGTAGGTTTGTTCCAACACAATCCAAAATCAGTTCTGAATTATCTGAGCATGCACAGTACATAAGTAGGATTGCAACATGACAAATTCTGAACTAGTTCTGACAGCATGCTCCATTGTGCATGTGCATAAGAAAATGTTGGTATTAATCTGGAACACATTCAGAACCACTTGTTTGAACAGACCTACAGGCTGGAACATTACTTGAACCATCATTAATCTCTAATTCTGAATAACTGCACACGCGTAGTAGGCTATTAGTATATTTGATTTGCACATGTCCAGAATTTCAGAATCTGCAATTCCTGCTTTTGACCAAGAACCGATTTCACTGGTTCCAAACTAGTTCCCAAAATGTTAGAACAGCAAGTTGGAAATTTAGAACCAGGTCTGAAGGATTTTCTGTCATTTGGAACACTGCTTAGCTACTGTGCATGCTCAGGTAACACAACTGATTCTGGATCATGTCGGAACAAACCTCATATAGCCTACAATGCATGGTCAGGTTATTTAGAATCACAGATTAATAATGATTCAAGTAATGTTGCAACCATACAAAATTCCAAATTAATTCTGAGAGCATGCTCAATTGTGCATGTGTGTAAGAAAATGTTGGTATTAGTTTGGAAGATGTTCAGAATGCATTCAGAACTGCTTATTGGAACAAACCTAGTGAAGACCTCGAAGCGGATGTTCAGCCAAGTGCCAGGTATGATAGTGAGGAAGAGAATGATATGAATTGCAGGCAAAATCAATGATTGGAAAGGTGACAATGAAGCAACTGGTGGAATGACTGGCAGGAGAAACCAGAGAACCCGGAGAAAGCCCACCTGGACACTGCTTCGTCCACCACGAATGTCACATGTGGGTTCCTGGGATCGAACCTGGAGAAAACCCACCCGGACGCTGCTTTGTCCACCACAAATATCACATGTGGGTCCCTGGGATCAAACCCGTGCCGTCTAGGTGGTAGGCGAATGTAAAAGAATTATATTATCAGGTTAAATTATATTACATGTAACATACATGAAGAGATATAAATAGTGAAACTTTTTAATTAATATGTAGAAGTATTTGAGTTTCACTTATTTACTTGAGAATGAAGACAAATAATCTTTGAAATGTATCCAGGTAAAAAAGTAAGTAGATGAAACTACAAGGAGACCCAAAAACATGAGAACTGCTATGTGGTGTTTTCCACTGTGCAAATGGAAACATAACAGCAGCTGATGTACACAAGGTCACACGGTTGACTTGTTTTTCTCTGCTCTGGAAGTGCAGAATAGAGGTGACAGTGATATGTGGTTGAATTATAACGGCGTGCTTTATTATTTTGCCTTATACTTATTCACAAAGTGTATTATGCCCCAGCATTTGTTTTCTACTGCACAGTGTGTATTTATTTACGGTTCGTATGTGTTAACTCAGTCAACTTACCAAGTGAAAGTATGATTTGCAGAAAGATTTCCAGGTGATCTGCGATTTCTCTCTCTAGAGAAGCATAAAGTGTACAAGACATACCCACACACCCTGGAAGAATTAACACAAAATATCCACCAGTAAATTGTCAGCATTTCCCAGAGGACGATGACGGTGGCCAGTTTCAGCACCCCTGTTATTAAGATTGGTAAGGAAAGCCTTTAAAAGTAGTTTTCAAAATGTAAGATTTAAAGCTTTCACGGCGCACATTATTTATTACAGTTTCACGGGTGATCAGCCGTGTGAGGTTTAAAAACATTGAGCTTTCGGCCATTGTAAACTTTATGGCCTTCGTCAGAATGAAAAAAAAAATCTGCACTGTTCTATGACAGTGGCAGTCGGCACCGAGGACGCGTACAGATAGAACACAGCGCAGCTGGTTCACAGTCTTTTGAATCACCCATTATAAGTGTTAAAAGGTTGATTCAAACATTTCTACATATTAAATTATAATTTATTTCTTTTAACAAAATTTTTTAAATAAACTGTATATGTAAATAATGATTTATACAATCATTAACATGTATCTCATTTTGCTATAGTTATGCTGTTTGACAAAAGTCCTACTAGATGAAAGAGTGGTTCACTATAATTAGCTGTTTCACATAAGAGTCAATAAATATATGCTTTTATTCTACTTTAAATTCATGTATGATTCAGAAACTCATTCATATATTAAACACACCTGTTTCTTAAAAAAAAAAGTTTTGTTCATAAGCAATTCTGCAACTGTAAACTTTGCTCATTTGTGTGTTACATCTCAAAGGCAAGGATTGGTTTATAATTTGTATAATTATTTCATTTCAATTAATATTGTTTGTTTCTACTGAGAAGTTGCCACAACATATACATTATCTTTTGCTCAGTCCAAATGTGTATCCCTTTATCCCTGCTAAAATAGAAAACAGATTTGCGTATATTTATATAAGCTAGTAACAGTGATTCAGGATTATTCCTTATCCTTCCTTGAGTGTGGAAATATAATGGAGGTCCCATGGCTGAGTGGTTAGACTGCTCACCTACCACCTAGGTGGGACCCGCATGTGGTATTTGTGGTGGACAAAGCGCGTCTGGGCGGGTTTTCTCCAGACTCTCCCGTATCCCCAGCCATTCATTTCACCAACTGCTCCACTATCACCCTTCCAATCATCCATTTCATATCATCTTTCTCACTATCATACCTGGTGATTGGCTGAACACCTGCTTCCAGGTCTTCACTCTGACAGGCGTCTGACCCTAGGCACTGGCTTGTAAGCCCTAGGGGGTGTAAGTCCTACATAAGGGGAGGGTAATCAGGGAAAGAAAAAGTAACAGTGATATGAATCTAAATTATTATAAAATTGAGACAGTGTTAAAACATTTAACATCATTTACATGTATACTCAAACAACTTTAGTAGTTCTTGAAGTCGGTCAAGACAAATACATTTAAGTGATGTTAACTGTTTCAACACCAGTTGAATAATTACAATATTTTTGATCAACAGATATTTAAATTTCCACTAATATATCAGGTCCTGTTCATTCGTCATGAATAAACAGTAAAGAAGAGCAAACTTTTACAATCTACAAAGGTGAATTGCTTGTATATTTTATAAGATGGGACATAATATGTAAATTTTAGTGGATGAAGAGATATGTATTAGATAAATTCTGAATGAGTGGTACAGCAAGTGCAAAGCAAATATGAAACCAACTAATACACTGGAAGTTTGTACCACAAACACTTGTGTAATAGGATATCTGAGGTTAGCAAATCTTACAGAACTTTACAGATTAATCTTCAAAATTATAAACTGAATGAGTAAAGGAGTGTGTATCAGTGGACAGGAATATTTCACAGCTGGATATCAGTGATGATGAATATGCCTGCCTTATTCTGGGACAATGAATAAATCAATTGTTGATCACTAACAGCAGAAAACAGTGAACTGTTTAAGGTACAACCCTAAGCTGCATTACAAACTAAATCTGAAATTATTCTTACTTTCAAAGATTTCCCATCCTCCATGAAAACATGCATGTACACATACCACTATTGCAACAACTATCACCATTCAAAATTTAAAATCTGAGAACCTCCATAATTCCTCATAATATGAACCTTACACCATTAGATTTCTATGCAATTGCAAAGGTCAAGTAATTGTAACGAGGATGAAGATTTTTATACCAACTACCAGATGAAGGAGGCAATGCATTTCAGGTTTGATGATGACCAACAAATTTTGTTTCTTAGGAAATACAGAAACTTGTAAATAAATGGGGAAAATACCTTGGAAATGAGGGTAATTACAAGGAAAAAGAGTACTATACTTATGTATGCAAGTCTGGTATTATTCTCGTAAAATGCATCTTGCTCCTAATTTTTAATTATCCCTGTATAAACTCCAATATAATTTGTGAAATGTTGCATATGCAAACATTAAACACATTAGATAATGTAATTAAAAGTTTTGACAGATATCATAACATCAGTACTATTAGTTACTCTAAGTCACCCTCTTCTGTTGATGTTAAGTAATGGACTTACCATGATGGGATAGAAGAGCAAAATCACCAGGTTCCCAACCAATGCCCAAGCACCCAGGACCCATACAGAGTATGTCAAGCACATTATAAACATCACAGGTGTACCTGAAAAAAAGAAAGCAAAATAGGTGGTTAGATTACGATTAATTGTAGTTTGTTAATTCTTCTTTTACACTAGCTCTCATAGGCACTAAGCTAGAAAGGTGAATTAGATTTTTAAAACTTCAATGCTGGGATTCAAATCAGGTAAAAAGGTTTAATATGAACGCTGGTAATTTGCCATGGCAACTCTAGTAGGAGCATCACCACAGTGAGCCAAAATTCATGATTTGAGCCATGACTATAGTGTTTAATTTTTCCAATTTGATTCAACTTACCAAGGTTAGGCACATGTTCACAGATGAAATGCAAATTTAGAACTACTGCAAAAAATTAATGAAATAATGTTGTTGTTTTCTAGTGCCTTGCATCTGGCAATGAAGCCATTAGCATTCGTGCTTTCCAATACTTTTGAACTGTAGTTCCTTCTGATCTTAATGCTTCACAGGTCTTCATGTGGTCTTCGTTCATTTCTGCTGGATCGTTACTCAGGACACATATTGGTGAAGCTGAGATACCTATTCTGTAGAGATGACTTGCTAAGCAGTCGTGATTTGTCAATAGTCGGAAGGCTGCAACCGCTGTTTTCCTTGGTCTCTGGGGGATTATATCTGGGTTGGAAAGTAGTGTAATCCATTTTTTATCTTTGGCATTTGTTTCTATTTCTTGTAGGTATGAATGAGAAAATTTTTTAATGATCAAGAGTTTTATTGAGGAATATGAGAAATTGAATTTAGACTTTTGTTTTATTGTTGTGCCTTTCTTTGCAAGTGAGTCTGCAGCTTCATTCCCCATGACTCCACAGTGTGCTGGAATCCATTGGAGATGAACAGTCTTATTAACTTTTTGGAGTTGTGTTAACATTTTATAGCATTCTCTAATTTTTGTTGACTTCTTTGTAGTATTTGAACATATTACCTGAATTGCAGCTTTATTAATGAAATAATACATGATTAAAATATGATTTGAAGCTTTCCTGGCGACGAACATATTCAAAATGTTCTCGGGCTTTGAGCCTGGTGTAGTGATGAGCGATTGACGTTTTGGGAGTGTGCATCTCTCCCATCATCAGGATGATGAATGACTAACATGAGTGATAGGACCAGTATATGTACTGCCCGCTAGTATGGACCTAGCAGTAAACACCAAGTCTATTCTGGAGGTGGTTCAATGCTCCGAAGGAATCAAGAGTTTTCTGAGCTGGTCGATCTCCAACTACAAGGCTGGTTTCCAGGAGGGACTGCAATCCGACGTCCTGGTTCAGTGTGCTCTTCTAGAAGGAGATGGACAGAGCCTCCTTAACCCTCCTTTCCCAGAAACTGCTACATTTGCTACAATGGTCGCTTCTTTGAAGTTAGCTCTGTGGTCTTTTTCAAAGCAATGTTCCGCCAGTCCCGACTTTTCAGGCTGCATTAAGTGTATGGACCGTTCATGTTCTTTGACTCTGGTGGTAATGGTCATGCTGGTTTGCCCTATGTACGGTGCCCCCCATTCACAGGGAATGCAGTATACCCCTGGTACATTAAGGTCCAGGTTGTCCTTTACTGGTCTCACCAGGTGTTTGATCTTCAAAGGCAGTTTGTGGATGGTTCTGATATTGTGTTTGGCGAGAATTCTACTGATTCTGCCGGTATATGGAATGCAGGCGGTGGCGGTCGGCTTGTGCCAACATTGCTCCGGCTTGCGATATACCCAAGTGTTTGTTGCTAACGTTAAGTACCTGATGAAAGTTACCTGCAATCCGGACATAACATGTGCATTCTTAATAAGCCTTCTCGTATAGGAACTGCATGCATTAATAATAAGTATTGGAAGTTGATGAGTGTTCTTGGAATCACATAAAAATATCCTGTAGATACCAGTCCTGTGAACCAGCCTCTACAGTTCAGTCAATGTCCAGTTGATAATGGAGAAAAACTAGCCTCCAAAACATGTACCGGGAAAATTTAAAAGTGAGTGTTGTTTAATGTTATTAACGACTCAAAATTCATATTTTAATTTAACTGCATGCATTGTTCATCATCGTGGGACAATGATGCGAGATCAACATTATTAACAAATCAAACAACTATACTTATGAATCTAAAGTAAAAACAAATTAGAAACTAAAAGCTTCACTTATCTTAGTAATATTCCAATTGTTTGGTGCTAACAACTTGGAATATTACTAAGATAAGTGAAGCTTTTAGTTTCTATTTGTTTTAACTTTAGATTCTTGTTGCTTCACTGTTAATAGCTTTATTATTTCCTTATTTATACTTATGAAGTTTATTTACTGAATAGCAAGGGCTGAACAGGACATTCATTTTCACAACAAATAGTAAAGCTAGTTCGCTTCCAACTCCGGCACTTGGAGTGAACACATGTACAGTTTTAATATCGTCTGCCAGACATATGTGCTGCAACTATTACAGCATTTCATTATGTTATTCATGTGGGAAACACCTCTTACATTATTAATACCATTATTGTGTTGCATTTAACCATGCAGTACTAATAATTGCTAAATCTTTAGTAAAGCATAATTTATAATGAAAATTTACTCTCCACTACAATTTGCTTAAACAAAAAACAATTGCATGCAGTTAAGTAAACATTTGCACAATCTACACTGATGTCAGAAGAAAGAAAACACAGCTTCAGTGTTGAAGTTAGTGTATGAAGCTAATGAGTGCTAAAAAGAGCCTGGGATCTCAATTATTAGTGTTATCTCATATTTAAGGTTAAAGTGAGGAATAACATATTCCTAAGCAGCTAAACTCTTTTTTCACTTACTGCAGAGCCTCAAAATATATAGGCAAATAAATATACTCACCTAATAACAAAACTCCCATGTGGCAAGCTTCAAATAACCGCTCCTGCTCATTGGTACAAAATGTGAGCACTTGGCCAAGAACCTTTTCACCTCCACTACGCAGCATTAGCATCTTCTTGTAAATCAGGTGTTGTACTGCTCCCTGTACTCTTGTGGCTGATAAAATTAAAACAAGATACTTATATGCAACTCTGATTTTAACATTTTTAAAGGAAAATGTATATAATGTGCACAGGACATAATAATATGAAAGTATAAAAGACTTCAGAAACTTCAAGGGGAGATGGGAGAGAGACAAAGTGAAGGAAGGAGGGGGCATTACAGGAGCTACTGATATATGAAATGAAATAACTGGGAAAGGAAAATTGAGTAACTTCCTGATATTTGTCAATTACCTGGACTGAGGAAGGAACCTCCACAATGGAGGCTAGTCATGATGGAATTAGAAAAGTAGACCTATTTACAAGTCCATTCCTTAACAGCCCTAAAATCCATTTTGTGTGCGAAAGAGAAAGAGGCAGGGGTGAGAGAGAAGGAGGGAGAGACAGGGATAGGTAGGGAGAGAGGGGAATCGTGAGAAAGGAAGGGTGGAGGGGGAATGAGGGAGGGGAAAAGAGGCAGAGGTAGGGAGGGGAAGATGGAGAGGCAGGGAGAGGGAGAAGAGGGAGGAGAGAGAGAAGAGGGGGAGAGAGGAGAGGGGGATAGAGGAGAGGGAGGAGAGGGAGGAGAGAGAGGAGAGGGAGGAGAGAGAGGAGAGGGAGGAGAGAGAGGAGAGGGAGGAGAGAGAGGAGAGGGAGGAGAGAGAGGAGAGGGAGGAAAGAGAGGGAGGGAGATATTCTGCTTTCATTTCCTTAAAATTTACCTACCAGTATGTAGCCCAATCACGTATCCAGCTCCAAAACAGTAATTTCGAAGAAGCTGACACCAGAACAGGATGAATACCAGTGTGAGGCCCCACCAGAAAGATTGAGATTTGTTCTCGACATAGTCCAAAATATATCGCTGGATTATTGCCTGAAAAAATCAAATGCATAACTGTGATTTAATATTTAATATAATATTTTTTCAATTTTAAGCCACTTTTTCCATTTATTTTAAATGCAATTGCTATGCCTAAGTAAAATGTCAAAGATACACTGATTCAAATTACAAGTTTTTAAAGTTTGCTTTTCCATATTGCTCTAGAAGTAATTTTAAAACAAGTACAGCACACTCATTCACTTCTTCTGGGAAAAGTCTGTTTAAATGTCTACTCTGGTGCTAAGATGCATAGGTGATTAATGTCTTGTATGATAAGTAAGCACCGCAGATAAGCCCATAATATTTAATTGCTGAAAGTCAGTTTATATGTATTTAGGGTGAGAGGGACCACCATCCAAGTACCTCATTAATAGCATAAAAACTTGCACACACAGGTTAGCCATCCACTCTGTGCAATGAAAGTTTCTACTATATTTCATTGCATAATGATCATACCTTGACCCTTGACTCATAGACAAGCAATCAGGACTTAAGCATTTCAACGCATAATCATCCCATTAATATTCCAGGTGTTAACTATCAAGAAATATTGAAAAGTAAACGTGCTGTCTTTGCAACCTGTTAGCAAGAGTACAGAGTATGCCATATATTATAATATACTCTTTAACTACAAATGGCATCATGGCCATGCCTCAATATTCTCAGAATCACTCTTACTCCTGTTACTGTACACTAGTCACTGAAAGTTAACACAGCCAGTTTTAATTATTCTTTGCATAATAGTCACACTGTGTATTTTTACTTTATGAAGCGTAAGATGACTCTCAGCATTTATTGTATCAGTTTAATATAATAGCAAAGCGCCACAATATGGAAGTATCCACAGAGAAAACTAAATGTTTGTGTATATCATAAGACCCTAGAAGATGCAAGTTAGATATGAATGAAAAAATAATTGAACAAGTGCTGCAATTTACATATCTGAGTACTAAAGTTACAAGTGATTGGGACATGTTAGAAAAAGTCAGAAAGCAAGTACAAAAAGCCTCTAGGGGCCCTAATGACCTAGCTGTCGATGGGCCCTTAAACCCTACTAACTCACTCACAAAAAGCCTCAAGAATATCAGGCTATTTGAGATCCCATGGAAAAACAAATATTTACAAAGAGAAAGTAAAAAAAGGATACAAAGTTGCAGTTTGAACAATATACAGGATGGAAGGGAAGTCATTACATTCCTTCTAATATGTGCTTCATAGAAGCATTACAAACAAAAAAGTCTTTTGGCATTTTGTTCTTTGATCAGCTGATTTCGAAAAAATAAATGGGTTTTGTTCCAAATTGGATGCGTAATTCCACAAGAATGTACAAAGATAACAGTTTGTTACTTGTAAGATGCGTAGAGTAATTTAATTCTGACATAGCTTCGATAGTAATTATGGGACATTACACAAGGTTTCAAAATACTTAATCACTTAAAAGACATGAAGAAATCCTCCAAACGACTTTTTCAGACGTGAGGTATGTCAACAATGTTGTGTTGAGGTTGGTCAGGGACTTGACCTGGTTTCCGAATGTAAACAGGTAGACCACTTTCCCTTTTGCTAATGTTTTGGCAGGTAACAGTTGTGATTGGCCTATGTTCGTACAGTAAACATAGAAGGAGACGCGTGGTAGCAGTAGTATTTGTTAATGTGCTGAACACTGAACACACACAATCGGTAGTGTAGGCACCTTGTTTTCGACAAAATGATCAGAGACAGAAATGTAAGATGCAAAATGTGCTCCAAATACCGAGATCTTGTCATAAAAATATCTCAAAGATATGGCATTCTAATCAAAATCGCTAGAGCTATTTTCAAGAAAATCAAAATTTTCGAAAAATTTTCCATGTAAAGGATAGTTTAGGGTGGGGCTATTTTCTTCAAAATCTTTGTGTCGCATCCTTGAAGGACATTAAACTTAAATACCAACTTTGGTTTTTAACTGACTTTTTATTTTTGAGTTATGGTGTCCACAGACGGACTGACAGGCAGACACACAGACACACACGGACCTTTTTCTAAAAATGCTTTTTTTGATTCAGGGGGTCTCAAAACATATTTTCAGTGAAATCTCGACATCGAATTTTTGGGTGGAATACAACACTTCCTCTACTTACCAGTAGAGACAGTAAAAAGTCAAACGAAGTCTTTCCAATGACCTTTGGAAATGTATGAAGATCCCACTCCCTATTTTTTTTTGTGAAATTGGTTACAAAACATAGTGTCACTATCACACACCTGAGAAGAAAGTCCAACTCATGCAATGAAAACATCCTGGGAGTCCCTGGCCCAAGAAATTTTGTGCTGCTCCATCTACAGTTAAGGTGATGATCCCCGTCTTTTGGGGACACTGTGGCATACTGCTAATGTACTAGCTTCCACAAGGAACAACTGTCAACAGCAGGGAGTGTGTTATCACCCTTACATGACCTAGACAAAGGATTCAATAATGGCTACAGGGAAAGTGATCAAATGGCATCTTCCTCCAAAATGACAATGCACGGCCCCACAACAGCAGTGCCATGACTGTAAAGTTGACATTACTCGAGTTCATTATTGTGTCACACCTATCATATTCAATGGATCTTGCTTCATCTAATCATGCTTTATTGAACATGAAGGAGGTGCCGTGAGGTAAAAGGTTCAGCAATAATGAGGAATTGCAGATACCTGTCCATGAATGAATGTGCAGCGTCCCAAACATGGTTCCATGATCAATAATGAAACTGCCAGGAAGATGGCAACAGTGTATTGACTTCATTGGGGAGCATATTGAGGGATCCCATACAATGAATCATCTTCATTAATAAATAAGGTGCAAAAACTACTATAGTAAATCATTTCAGACTACCCCTCAAAGTAACCTATGCTGAGAACATAAGTAGAACTTTCTGAACTAATGAACTGTCATACAAAAATATGGAATACAGTATAACTACTCTCAAAAAGTTACATAACAGTATTATGGAGAAAACTACTGTATGTGTCTTTCCAGAAGATAGAGTCTAATTATCATGTTAATATGAAAATATGACAGTTATGAAATACTTCTGTGCCTAACTGTAAAAAAAAAAAAAAATTATTTAACGATGCTGTCAATTGCCAGGATCACATCAGCGTCACCGGTGTGCCGGAATTTCGTCCCGCAGGAGTTCTTTTACATGCCAGTAAATCTACTGACATGGAGCTGTCGTTTTTAAACACACTTAAAAACCATCAGCCTGGGCCGGGTTTGAATCCGCGACCTTGGGATCAGTAGGCCAGCGTCTAACCAACTGAGCCACCCAGATCGACACCTAACTGTAAACTCTAATTAAGAAGAGAAGTGCATATACAGCACATGTGAAATAAGATTGGTTACCTTCTGCATTATTTCAAAACTTTTAATAAAAAACTTACTAATCAATATCTATTGTGAGGCAGTGATCCACATTTAGTACATCTAAAATTGTGACTCAAATGCATACAAAAAATGTAATATGATTTAGTACGCACCTGAAGCTATTAACAGTGAAGCAAATATAATCCACCAATATCCCAAATAATGTAGAGACAACAGGCTTCACTTGTCTTCAATATGTTGGTGCTGTTTTTCTCAATAATGCATTTTATTATTAATATGATTATTTTTGCTGGGAGATTAGGTAGTTGATGGTGATGAGCTTTTGACTCTTATGTTATCTCGGGTCGTGGTACTGGATGGAATGAACATACACTCGGATTTAACTTTGGTGAAATATTTTATTCGCACCTTCTTGTTCACAGTATTTAAATTGTATTACAGTAGTTAGTCTTTTATTTCAGTGGATCGACTTTCCTAGCATCGCTGAGATTTAATGTCTGAAAATTTAGCAGTATTTCGCTAAATGTGTTTTCTATCACTTTACACTTCGTCTATTTTACGTCCTTTTATTTACTCGTGCACTTCGTATTAACTAACTTATTAAAGTTAGCTAATGTCTCGTTTATTTTACACAAATTAACGGTCTTTAAACACTCAGTAAATTTACTTTCACTATTTTATGACGGGCACACATAAAAATACGTCCATCTTCACCTAACACATAGACGCTAATCCCAATTCTTTTAGTTGCGAGTCTAGCATTCCGACTGCCACGTGTACATCCGCGTATGCGTTCATCAAATAGTTCCCGCATTATTAGGGAAGTGATCCTTAGCCACTTTCCCTTCGCTTTCAATATTGAACACATATAATTCTTTTATTTATACATATATATATTAAAATTAAATATGGAAATATTTATGACGTCTTTAAAAAACTTAATTGTTTGTAACAATGAACATTAGTAACACGTTTTCGTCATTTAACCAACTCATACCAACATCAAAAACAAATTACACTCTTAACAAATATGTTGTTGTTGTTGTTAGCTAATGCTGGATTTCTAACAATGAAGTCATTAATCCTCTTGCTCTCCAATATTTTTCACTGATGGATGGGGCATTAGAAGTGGCCGGGCATATTTGAAGGTGGTCTTGATCCATTTCCTCTTGCAGATCACATAGAGGACAGAGTGGTGAAGAATATATCCCAATTCTGTTTAAATGTTTTGCCAGACAATCATGTCCTGTAATCAACCAGAAGGTTGCAACTGCTGTTTTTCGAGGATACTCAGGAATTACTCTTTGAATGTTTGGTAGTTCCCATCTTTTATTTTTTGAATTTTCATAGTAATATTTTTCAATGATTTTTTTGAATTCAGAGTTGACTAATCTTTTAGTTGCATAAAATGGTAGATTAACTATTGATTTCTGCACATTGCCGGTACCCTTTTTTGCAAGAAAATCAGCTTCCTCATTACCACTCAGTCCACAGTGAGCTGGTATCCATTGGAAAACTAGGTGTTTTTGAAGTGCTGTTAGATGGGTAAGGATTTTCCAACATTCTATAATAGTTTGGTTTTTGGTGACAACTTGGAAGTAATTGCTATAATTGCTGCCCTGGAATCTGAGAGAATAACTGCTTGATGAAAATGTGAAATTCTGTACAAAAGATTTTGTAGGTCTTAACAAATATTCACATAAACGATTTTCTTTTGGGGTCTTTTAATATTCTGTCTCAATGTGATGTAAGTTATAGAAACACTGACTATAGTTTTATCATTTCTTAATGACATTCACAAGGTAACTGACTTCGGTCTACCTTGCTATGAGCATTACGTGCGAATGATGCCACATGCGATGATGTAACCTCTGAATGCAAACTTACCAACAGAATCAATCGACAGCATTTCAAAATTCATAATGTGGTCTCTATTTTTCAAAATGAATATTTCTCACAAACTATTAAATCTACGAGTCCATTTAATTCTTTTAATAATTTAACCTATGGATCTGTTTCACAATTAAATGACCAAAACTGAACTGCCATAGCTGATTTATCTATCTGTTTATGCTTGATATTTCTAAAATGCTCCTTTATTCTGGTTTCTATATGCTTTATTTTACCAATGATGATGTTGATGGCTAGTGCTGGATTTCTGACAGTGAAGGCACTGACAATGAAGTCATTAATCCTCTTGCTCTCCAATATTTTTCACTGATGGATGGGGCACTAGAAGTGGCCGGGCATATTTGAAGGTGGTCTCGGTCCATTTCCTCTTGCAGATCACATAGAGGACAGTGGTGAAGAATATATCCCAATTCTGTTTAAATGTTTTGCCAGACAATCATGTCCCATAATCAAACTGAAGGTTGCAACTGACTTTTTTTTTAAGAAAAATTAAGCAAATTTGTTATATTATATTTATTTTGAGGACCCAAAGTTATTCCATGTTCATTAAAAACTTTAGTAAATTTTTTGCCCAAGGGTGGCAAGTAAACTTTTAAAATCACAGTCCAGTTTTATTTTTTTGAGGGTAGAAGTTTCATACTTTTGACACTTAAATTTCTCTATCTTTTCATGTATAAAATTTGTATTAAATGCATTAATTAATGCAGTGTTGATAATGTGTTCATATTCTCTGTTAAATTCTTCTTTATTAAGGGGTACATTTATCAACCTATAAATCAAACTATTCAAAATCATGAATGTATGTGAAGGAGGATTAAAGTTTTTATTTGTTACATAATTATTAGTAAATGTTGACTTCCTATGAATGCCAAAAATCAGTTTATTTTTGTGTCTTATGATATTTAAATCTAGGAGTAGAAGACATTGTTTTCAGTTTTTAAAGTGAATTTTATGGCCTTATCTTGTAAATTTCAAAAGTTTTAAAGCATCATTGATCAGTTCCTCAAGCACAATAGCAAGGTCGACCAAGGTCAGTTATCTTGGGAATGTCACTGAGGTAAGATGAAACTATAGTTGGTGTTTCCATTACTAACATTATATATTGAAAATAAGTGAAGCCTGTGGTCTCTGTATTATTTGTGTTATTGGTGGTGTAATATGATTGTACTAAAACTATTTAAAAGTATGTCTGATTAAATTACTCATATAACCAACTGTAACTTACTGGACCAAGGAACTGGAAGATGACGGCCAGTACCATGCACGTCATTGCCACAATGCAACGAGTGCGACAGAATCGCCACATTACACTGGCCAGAGAAGCCTTCTCTCCATACTGCGCAACATGCTCATGCCAAAGCGTTTCCAATCTGTATGCATTTCGTTCAGCTCTGTCATTTTCCTACAACAAGAAAAGGACTTGTTTATGTACATAGTAATAGATAAGGCAATAAATAAGTAATAACTAACACTATTTAATCAAAATGCATGAGAGCTTCTCTGTATGATGAGTTAAAATAAAATTATGAACTTCTGAAATAAAACAATTATATACTACTTATTCTGAAACTAAAATTAAACAGAAAAATCTGATGTGTTGCACTCATATGACTTTCTCTACTCTTGCACTAACACCACTCTTATTCCTCTATCTTCTTTATGTTAGTCAAGATAAACACTTACAGAAATTACCTTATTGCTAATTTTCTTGTACGTGCAAGAGGAATATGGGAATACAGTAGGCTTTGAGCGATAGTCAAATCTTTTAAAGCTGGTTGCTATATGAAGGCTTTGAAATTCCATTCTCTTTGCATGGCCAGGAGATAAAGTGAATAATGACCCGGCATTTGAGAAAAGTAAGTATTGCATACTCATTGTAAGTATACCCATTGCTCTATTGAAGGCACAAACATAAATCACAAAACAGCTAATTGGTTCACCATTTGTCAGGATGTGTGCATATGCTCAAGGGACAACAAATATATCAACAGGGGCAAATTAAGCAGCGCTGGCAATGAATGCAAAATTGCAAGGGAAAAATAGTGGCCCCATGGTGGAAGGAAACTGGATCCTTGGGATGATTGACGTGGTCAGCAATGAAGTTGGATGACATATTGGTCTTTTTAACATTGGCAACAAAAACTAGGACAACTGTACGAGCAGCAGGACAACTTGTCTGCTACTGACGTCGGTGCACATGTAGTTAGTACATTTGGATTTATTTGTTTTATTTCAAGTGAATTTAGATATCGCTGATTATTTAGAGGATATTTTTTTTTTTTTTTTTTTAGTCAACCACCTTACTGTTAGTGTTTTTTTAAACACACAAGCTGTGTGCGGGCAATGATTGAGAGGTAGAATGAGGACTGAAAAATTCAATGCCGTAGCCGGGATTTGAACCTATTATGCATGGCTGCTCTAACCACTGAGCAACCCTGGCAGCTTGCCAGTATGACATCAAATTCCCCAACCGATTCGTATTTTCCTGGCAGACCACAAAGGGAATTAATATATTTTTGTATGTTTGAATCACATTTGTAACTTCCTATTGCATGCAACTAATGTCAGAACCAAGAAAAAATGAGAGGTAGAACTGGAACTTAAAAATTCAGCGCCACAACTGGGATTTGAACCACAGACCTTCCGCTTACTGGGCGGCTGCTCTACCACTGAGCTATTGTGACAAACTGGCAGAATGGCATTAAATTCTCAAACCAGTTCGTATTTCTCCTGGTAAACCACTGCCATTCTGGCAGTTTGTCACAATAGCTCAGTGGTAGAGCAGCCGCCTGGTAAGCGGAAGGTCTGTGGTTCAAATCCCAGTTGTGGCATTGAATTTTTAAGTTCCAGTTCTACCTCTCAAACTTTGCCCACACACGGCTTGTGTGTTTAAAAACACCAACAGTAAGTTTGTTGGCATAAATAAATAATAATTACCAAGAAAAAATGTTTGCAGGACATAAAGTAAAGAAGAAAGAAGAGCCTCTATCCATGCCAACACTTTGATTACTGTGTTAGATTATGATTGCATGTGTGTACATGCACACATCCATACACACATGTATACCTCTGCAATGTCTTCTCCCTACTGCTAAGCTAATCACATTCTAGGCAAACATTTCTCACTGTTGTAAATGAAAAATAATAATTCCATTCTGCAAATCGAAATCAGGAGGACATTTTAAAAGGCAATGTTGTTAGAGAAGAGCAACATTGATGCCCAAACATAGTGTAACATCTCAGAATCTTAGTTGGCTACATATGTGTAGCAAAGCAGAGAATTAACAGGCATTTTTTGCCAGGTGGTATATTAGATAAACAATGCCACCCACTATCCCTTGGGGAGGACATTGATACTGCATAGCAAGTTTGAAGTAATTTTAGGAAAGGTCATAGATGGGGAGAAAGTATAGTTTGGCATAATAAATCCTCAGAAAAATAAAAATTGGTTAATGAGATGAGAGTTGATTGACTCTTGCACTCTTAGTAGGACATGTTTCAATTACTCTTAAATTTATGAATTAAAGTGTTTGTGTTCATAATCAGATAAGATGAAATCAAGAGCTAATAGAAGCATCAACTAAACCCCTAGCGCAATTGCCCATGAAGGGCCAAGGCTTGCCGCCCAGCCGCTGCGTTCCCCATCTCTGCACACTACAGGCATCATTGGTGGGGTGCAGTACTGGAGGGTGGGACGTGGTCAGCGCCCTGAGCCCTCCCAGCCAGTTATACAGCATTCTCGACCTGGGGCCACTACTTCTCCACTAGTCAGGTATATCATTAGCGGTGTTGAAGCAACTATTGGAGACTGATTATCATAAATTGTATGCCTGTAAACACCAATTTGTTACCGTTTCACATCACTTATGACTCCCAATGATCTTTTAATGCCAATTACCTGTAATTCATATATATCATCTTCTTTCAACCCATGACGATAAGCTTGCCACATAAGTTTTGTCATCCATGAAACCGATACAAATGAGAAAAACCCTGCTGCATTGCTTGGCATGGCACGGCTGTCCCTGTAACCATAAATGTACAAAATTACAAACTATAATAGGTATATCACCGAACTTATTCTTTTTATGTAAATAGGCACCAAAGTTATCCTGACGAAAATTATTATACCTTAACATAACCATGTCAATTTCTAAAAACTTCTGTTAACATACACAACCTAGGTCAGTTATATGTATAGTGTATGTATGTATATACACAATAATTTTGAAGGCATAGCAACCTACTTGGCATAACTGTGAATATAACAATCTTTTTATATGCTTAAAAGTTTATAGCTATTTTACTGTCAATAAAGCAAGCACCGAGAAAACAACTGCTTTTTCTGGGGGGGAGGAGAGGAAAAATTCTGAAGAGCTGCTAGTTTGCTGAAACATTTAATCAGTCTTCCTAAATAAAAAATACTGAGGTAATTACTCCAATTATGAGCAGTTATGCATTTAAAGCTTTAGGTTTGCAATATATTGGGCTTGCATTTGCAAAATGAAATGGGAACCGAAATTTGGCACAATGGTAGTGATGGAAAGAAATTGGAACGAACTACCAATTATTTAAAGACATATACACAAAGTTTCGGGGAAGGTTGGCAACTGTATGTTAGTTTACCAACTCACAAATGTGCTAATATAAATGCCATACTGTTAAATAAAGCTGGTTTGAGAACAAATGGCAGTGGGCAATTGAGAAATGAAGTTCACTTGTCTACTGATTAATAAAATGATATACAAGGGTCATACTGAAAGTTGTGAGCAACCCATTGTTAAAATTCAAAATCCAACAATATTACAAAAGAATTGCAGGATCATAATCTACAGACTTTACACCTCATGTTACCATATCGTGATGTCATGAACTTAATGTGACCACAGCCTGGTATTTCCAAATGGTGGAATTAAAGTTTAATTTTGACAGCATGCTGTAATTGAATTCCTTGTTGAAGAGGGAAAATTTGCTATTGAAATTTGTCTCAGACTTCAACATGCCTATGGAGGTGTCTGCATTAGTGCTAGCAGCGTTAGGCGATGGGTGAAGCATTTCAACAATAAGCAAACAAGTATCCAAGTAGAGCCTCATAGCTACTGCCTGTACAGATCACAACAAGGAAGTTGAGATCATTAGAGAAGATATTACTGCACATCTTGCAGTGCAAGAACCAATACAAAGCTTAGGTTATTGAAAATTGTGTGCCTGTTGGGTCCCACCTTTATCGACTAAAGACCACCACAAACTTCAGAGAAGAACCATCAGCCAGAACCTTATTCAGAGACTTCAAATGAAGATGATTTTTTGACGAGTATTGTGACAGGCAATGAAAGCTTGCTCAATCATTACGAGCCTGAAACAAAATGCCTGAGTATGGAATGACACTATTTGGATTTACCACCGAAGAAGAAAGCGAAGACTGTGCCATCAGCTGGGAAGGGTACAGACTACTTTGGAAGCTCCATCATGCATTGGGCAATTAGTGCCCTGGAAAGATCATTCTGCAACAGAATAATGCATGTCCTCACACTGCCTGTGTCACAATGGAGAAGGATCAGAACATTTAGTTGGGAAACTCTTCCACGTCCTCCCTAATGTCCCAAAACACACACTCTCCGATTACCATCTTTTTGGTTCTGTTAAGGAACAGATGCGAGGCCAACATTATAAGATAGTGGAGGATATTAAAAAAGCAGTAAATCAGTGTCTTCATGCAGCTGGAATGGAGGTCTATCATAAGGATATTTTCAAACTTGCAGTACGATGGGGAAAATATGTGCAAAGAAATGGAGATTATGTTGAAAAGGGAGAGAAAAATCTGTAAATTATGATGTGCTTGGTTTAACTAAAAAATAAATGAAAGATTTTTTTTAAAAGTTGTTGCTGACTACTTTCAGTACAGACCTCATACTACGGAACTAAGATAATCTTGAAGACTGATTAAGATGTATAAAGACTAAGGCATTTCTAACTAGATCACACTTGCCTCAGAACTTTCATTGATCTTACCTTCCTTTGTACACCTATATTCCTATTTAACAATAAACTAATTTTATTATTATTATTATTATTATTATTATTATTATTATTATTATTATTATTATTATTATTATTATTATTATTATTATTATTATTATTATTATTATTATTATTATTATTATTATTATTATTATTATTATTATTATTATTATTATTATTATTATTATTATTATTATTATTATTATTATTATTATTATTATTATTATTATTATTATTATTATTATTATTATTATTATTATTATTATTATTATTATTATTATTATTATTATTATTATTATTATTATTATTATTATTATTATTATTATTATTATTATTATTATTATTATTATTATTATTATTATTATTATTATTATTATTATTATTATTATTATTATTATTATTATTATTATTATTATTATTATTATTATTATTATTATTATTATTATTATTATTATTATTATTATTATTATTATTATTATTATTATTATTATTATTATTATTATTATTATTATTATTATTATTATTATTATTATTATTATTATTATTATTATTATTATTATTATTATTATTATTATTATTATTATTATTATTATTATTATTATTATTATTATTATTATTATTATTATTATTATTATTATTATTATTATTATTATTATTATTATTATTATTATTATTATTATTATTATTATTATTATTATTATTATTATTATTATTATTATTATTATTATTATTATTATTATTATTATTATTATTATTATTATTATTATTATTATTATTATTATTATTATTATTATTATTATTATTATTATTATTATTATTATTATTATTATTATTATTATTATTATTATTATTATTATTATTATTATTATTATTATTATTATTATTATTATTATTATTATTATTATTATTATTATTATTATTATTATTATTATTATTATTATTATTATTATTATTATTATTATTATTATTATTATTATTATTATTATTATTATTATTATTATTATTATTATTATTATTATTATTATTATTATTATTATTATTATTATTATTATTATTATTATTATTATTATTATTATTATTATTATTATTATTATTATTATTATTATTATTATTATTATTATTATTATTATTATTATTATTATTATTATTATTATTATTATTATTATTATTATTATTATTATTATTATTATTATTATTATTATTATTATTATTATTATTATTATTATTATTATTATTATTATTATTATTATTATTATTATTATTATTATTATTATTATTATTATTATTATTATTATTATTATTATTATTATTATTATTATTATTATTATTATTATTATTATTATTATTATTATTATTATTATTATTATTATTATTATTATTATTATTATTATTATTATTATTATTATTATTATTATTATTATTATTATTATTATTATTATTATTATTATTATTATTATTATTATTATTATTATTATTATTATTATTATTATTATTATTATTATTATTATTATTATTATTATTATTATTATTATTATTATTATTATTATTATTATTATTATTATTATTATTATTATTATTATTATTATTATTATTATTATTATTATTATTATTATTATTATTATTATTATTATTATTATTATTATTATTATTATTATTATTATTATTATTATTATTATTATTATTATTATTATTATTATTATTATTATTATTATTATTATTATTATTATTATTATTATTATTATTATTATTATTATTATTATTATTATTATTATTATTATTATTATTATTATTATTATTATTATTATTATTATACACTTGCAAAATTACAATCTGTTCAATAGTTGAACAATAAGTAACAATGATAACATTAATTTTTCAAACTATGGCCCATTGGCCATAAATTTGCTTATAATTTGGGTGCAAATCTGTACTGCAATTCCAAGACTTGGTTTCTCTGTAGTCGGCTTGTTGTACTGCTGCTGTTGTCAAGTAGATTTATTGCCAGTGTATTGGGATGACTGTAGAGATGCTTTTGGTAGGACAGGCTGTATGCTGCGATTTCCTGTTTGATTGTTGGGAGTTTAAAATCATTGTAGATATACTTATTACTGATGTACCAGGGGATCTTACCAATTGTTCGCAGAGTTTTGTTTTGAAAACGTTCTAGTATTTCGATGTTTGAGTTGCTTAAACTAATTATTGAAATAATTTTAAGATCTTTAACTTGCCTTGGAGGAGAGCGATATGGCAGGCAATGTCTGAGGGCTGGTCCATATTTGTTCCGCTTCTTGACATGTCTAAACAGAAGAACAGAACACAATATCAACATAAAATAAGGTACATGGGGATGTAGAACTGAAAATGGAAGGAAAAGAATAGGCTTTTTTACTTTCTCACATATAGAAAGCAGGGGAAGTACTGTAATTGGCCCAAAATTTTGATGTCAAGATTTCACCAGAAATATACTAATAAATAATCTACAAAAATGTAGATCTCATTAAAACATACAAGTTATATCCAAATGCATTTTTTGGTGGAGTGAACCATTTCACAGGGTGGATGAGTAAGTGAGTGGCATTTAAGGGCCCATCGACAGATCATTGGGGCCCTAATCAAATTTTAGAGGCTAAAACACTCACAAATACTCTTGTTAAAAAGCTAAGCTAAAACATAAAAGTAAAATGGTAAAATAGATATAACATTATACAGCTAATGTTAAAACATTAAAAAGTGAATGTTAAAACTGTGAAGGGTTCACTAGAAACAGTAAAAGACAAATCTGACTTCAGGTTCTAAAACCGGAAAGTTAAAAGCCTAAAACACATGTTACATTGTTTGGCAAGCCCAATTTCAGCGACAAACTACACCTCTGTACTTACAGCTACTGGGTCTTCAACCCAAAACTGACTGCAGAGTAAAACCCAGGACATGGCAGCATTTCGGAGATATTCCTTTGTGTGAGGTTTGCAATACTTAAACTTTTCTCAAATGGAAGATCGTTATTCATTTTGTTATCTCTTGATCATGCAAAGAGAAACAAAATTTCGAAGCCAGCTTTAAAAGATTTGACTATCGCTCAAAGCCTACTGTGTTCCCATATTCCCTTTGTACCTACAAGAAAATTAACAATAAAATAATTTCGACAAATGTTTATCTCGACTAACATGAAGAAGATAGAGGAATAAGAGTTTGTAAGAACAGTTCGTAGAAGAGTAGAGAAAGTTATGTGAGTGCAACACATGCCAGTTTTGTTAATGAGATGTAGAAAATTTCACTCCCCAAATAGAATCACTAATAGAGCTTCCTTATACTGCTACTGTCAAGCAGAAATTTCTTGCCAACTAACAACTCCTATTGGTGGCAGGTGTAGTTAAATCTCTTATAAATGTATTATTGTATTTTGATTCCATTTACATCATAGTATAAGGTACTTTCTGACCGGCTGACTGGCCTAAGATATTTTAATATTTAATAGTGTAAAAACGAAAATACTTGAAAACACAAAATAAAATTCTGCGTTTTAAATGAAAGTAATGTGTTTGTCCACGAACCTGCATGTTATTACTATCAATTTGCTATCTCTACTACTTAAAGTAAGCAGAGAAAGTACTATATTCTACTAAAAAATTCAATGTCAAAATTTAAATGAAAATGCATGTCTAAAAGCTTCCTAAACCCAAATAAACTATAGTTTTAAAAATCTAACAAAAACACGCTTTTATAGCAAACCGAACTAAAAGTAGGAAATAATTTTTAAATATGAAGAATGTTCTATATAGTTAAGTAGTTCATTATATTTCAACATTTTGTAATAAGTTTAAAATAAAAACTAATTTATATTAACAAAATAATAAATTTTGTTGTGAAAAAGCATGGGGTACTTTTCATGTTACTTTTATGATAACTTTACTTTTATAAAAGTAATGCATGTGTATGTATAACATTGGATATACGAGTATGTGCACACGCACCCCTCTTACTAAATATAGCTTTTATTTGGATTCAACAGACCCCAAAATGTGTTTTTCCAGTTAAATCTTGACATTGAATTTTTGGGCAAAATGCAGTACATTCTTATTTACTAAACAGAAGTAGCAGAGAAAGTAAAACTTCAAAATGTCAGAAGCGTGCATTAAAAGGAAAGAAAAAGATGCTAGCGCATTTAAAAAAACAGCTGATACCGATTAAAATGAGATAATAGAAGGGGTTTAAGCAACCAATGGGGACTACAAAGTAAAGAACTTATTTTTTTTGTTCCATGTTCCTTCTTTGGAATATATTGCCTATAGGCAAGGGTGTTAACTCATATACAGTAGATTTTGGGACTTTGGGCTATTTTACATTAGCACACACCCCCCCACCACACACATGCACGCACACACACTCATACTTCCAAGCTCTGTAGGGATAGGTAAAAATTTCCCCTTCCCTGAAATCCAGGACCGTTTACACAACAGGCAGGTGCTCTACTGATTCAGCTGCAGGCCCAGCCTAAAGAATATTGTACATACTAAATACGGGAAGAAAAGAAGAAAGCAAACATAGAATTTGCTCCTAATCTCAATTCTGCTACTGCAGAATTTGCAGCACAAAAGAGTAAGAAATCCACATGGTGATAACTAATGATGAGACTCATGCAAATGCATGTTTTTATAGGAACATATGATATTGCTCAAACTTACTACTTACCCATTTCATTACTTGCCTGTCCCATGTGTACTTTTTCCATGCATATTTGCATATTTTGGCATTTTTTGGGATAAAAGCATATATAATGCATATTTAAGGAGCTTTTGGCTTTATCATACCTATAATATACATTATATTCATTTTAAATGCATGTTTTAATGTTTGAGTGAACACCTCAACTTCTCGATTTTTGTAGCAATTATTTTACTTGTGTTCCTCACTATAAAAAAATATATATCCTTACATAATTTCCCATGCTCCAAATTTTATTTCCACTTTCCTGGTTCTCTTGTGAATTGAGATATGCTTTCACAAGTCCAGCGCAAACCAGTTATGTGAGAGGAGCTAGGAATTTGACCTTCAAAAGCAGGGAAACACACCCAGTTGACTCATTGTCACAGCTTGTGCTGGTCAGTGTCCTTTGGAGTGCGAGAAAGCTTGAAGTGGTTAATGTGGTTATTTATTCTCAGTGTTAATGTGGCTTTAATATGCCTCCAATTAAAGGTTTTAAAAGTGTTCTCCTTCCACAAAGGATTTCATTAGATCAGATGGGGATGTTACATTTTGTGATTGTTGAAGTAAGGAGGTAGGCACTGTTATTTTGTTGTCAAATATTTTCTTGGTAGTAGTTCTTTATGAAACAACACAAAAGAACTTTAAAATAATTAAATTATACTACTACGTTTTAAATATGTGCATGTTCCATAGATTGGTACTGCATAAATGCATGCATATTTCAGGATTTCATAGTGCACGAAAGTCTCATCTTTAGTGATAATCACTAGTAATGAAAGAAACAAAAAATACTCTTGAGCCTATGCATTTAAATAATAGTTGATAAAAAATGTGAAAGAAATACATACGGTTTCACAATTTACTATAGGAAAACTATTTTAGGATGCGGTAATGGAGAAACAACAGAAATTTAAAATAAGACAGGAATATGTTAAGCCTTTTAAGATATGAAAACCATTAAGAAAATATACAAAACTTATATATCCCTACACTATTCATCCACTATTTTATTTTAATATTTATTCTGCAAATAGTAACTATGAAACAATGTAACTGTACTCTATATGGAAGAACGATATACTAAAAAAATCTGGTGTGTTGCATTCACATGACTTTCTCTGCTCTTGTACTATTCTTACAAACTCTTATTCCTGTCTTCTCCGTATTCGTCAAGGTAAACATTTGCAGAAATTATCTTATCGCTAATTTACTTGTAGGTGCAAGAGGAATATGAGAATGCAGTAGGCTTTGAACAATAGTGAAATCTTTTAAAGCTGGTCACTGAATGAAGGCTATGAAATTCTGTTTTCTTTGCATGGAAAAAAGATAAAGTGAATAATGACCTTCCATTTGAGAAAAGTTATGTACTGCAAAACTCACACAAATAACAAGGAATATTACCGAAATAGTTACTCCACACACAGACACACAGACACACACACACACAGACACACACACAGACACAGACACACACAGACACAGACACATACAGACACAGACACACACACACAGACACAGACACAGACACACAGACACAGACACAGACACACAGACACAGACACAGACACAGACACAGACACAGACACAGACACAGACACAGACACAGACACAGACACAGACACACACACACACACACACACACACACACACACACACACACACACACACACAAAAAAAAAAATGAAAGTGCCTTTAGATATAACTTGTGTTTTAATGAGATGTACGTTTTTGTATAGTAAGATTTGGTCTATTTCTTATGGTTTACTAGCTATGTAAAAGTCATCAAGAACAAACAGGACTACATGGGCCATAGCCAGAAAATTCAAAATATAAATTTAATTTACCATAAAAATACCTTAAACATATAGCACTTTAATTAAAATCATTAGAGCCATTTTTGAGAAAATGTAAATTTTCAAAAAATTTTCTGTCTAAAGGTACTTTAGGGTGGAGGAATTTTCTTCAAGATCTTCGAGTCACATCCTTGAAAAATGTAAAACTTAACTTTGGTTATTATTATTTATTTATGCCAACAAACTTACTGTTGGTGTTTTTAAACACACAAGCCGTGTGTGGGCAAAGTTATGGCATTGAATTTTTAAGTTCCAGTTCTACCTCTTAACTTTGGTTTTTAACTGACTTTTCGCTTTTGAGTTATGCTGTTCACAGAGAGGCAGACATTTTCTAAAAATGCTCTTTTGGGATTCAGGTGGCTTCAAAACACATTTCTGTTGAAATCTTGACACGGAAATGTTGGGTCTAATGCAATACTTCCCCAATACTTCTCTACATAGTAGAGAAAGTAAAAATAAATGTTGTTCATTCTGGTTGAAACTATGAAAAGTCACTCCTTAAGAATATTTTTTGTAGAATAGCTCAAATTTTGATTATAGAAAAATGCTCACATTCAACATAGTATGTAAAATATATTACAATATATTACAATATTTTTAACATGGCGTTTATGTTACTCACCACAGACTAACAAGGTCTCTTCAAACAAGGGCAAAAAAATTACCATAATCTAAAGTAGATTCTATTTAAACATCTCTATCATGCTTAAATTTGGTATGCCTAACATGGTTAAAAGATCTGATGTACACACTCACAGACTCTCTCTACTCTTGTACAAATAGAAACCTTATTCCTGTACTTCATGTTAATTGAAATAAACATTTGTAGAATTACCTTATTGCTAACTTTATTGTAGATGATAAGGGAATATGGGAATACAGTAGGCTTGAAGTGATAGTCAAATCTTTTAAAAGCTGATTGCTATGTGATTGGCTTTGTCATTTCATGCACTTTACATTTCCAAGACACAAAAGAACTACTTCTCATTTGAGAAAAGTTAGGTCCAAATGGGCCAAAATGAGTTTAATATGATTTCTTGACTACTGGAGTGTCTCTTCTTGCACGTTTTAGGTAGGTATACTGATATGTGCAACTGAAATGTCACCAATGTCACTATACCAGATCTTGAACAGTCAAACAAAAGCTTTCATTATGTAAAATTCATATTGACTTGTATGCAGGTCATTGCTAATATGGATACAGCTACGGTTTTTATTTTGATGAATATTAATATCTGAGGTTCATTCTTCTTTAGCCAGAAAATGTCAGGGTTTCTACATTATTCAGCTGCAACGAAAAGCTCTAGTCCTTTAAAATTTAACTGACTTCAAAATTGTTCAATTGAAATAATTTGCTAGTGTGTTCCTTAACACTTACATTAATGAGAGAAAAGAAAAGCAAAGTTTAATTTCAAAGATTCCTTTCACTTTCTGTGATGCCAAGCTTTTACTAGTTATGCTCCTCAGTTAGTCGTTATTTCATTTCAATTTATCTGTATTTAGCTTATACATAATCTCCACTGAAATAGTGAATCCATATTCCTTTTCTGTTTGCAGCAGGAAAGTGGTTACATAACACATGTAACATTCATTTGCTTGATTATCAGAGCTAGAATTTTTAAAAATAAAAGAGCAGATAGAATTCTTCTTTGTCAGTAAAATCCTGTATTTATAATCACGCAAGTTTTAATCCCTATAGTTTATTACATGCAAATTTCTACCCTGAAATTTGGAGGTTATAATCTGTTGCAAAACAATGATCAAAAACTTACTGGGGAACTGTATCCTTGTCTCTGTCATCGAATGCATCCATATTAACGTATATGGAGCCAGTAGACAGCCACTTGTGCATAGACATATTTGCAGATTAATTAAGAAACTTTTCAGACTCTAACAGCGAATAAAAACACAATTTTCAATAAGGCCGGCAATATTAGATACATTATAAAAATGAACCGCTATATCACAACACTATTCTTGGACGGCATTTTTAATCACCACGATATCAACTTCTGTTGCATCAGACTTTTCCAGGTCTCAAATTTTCAATGCCATAATCTCGCAAGTGCCTGTCACTGTCAGTCACGCTGTCATCGCCTACAAAATTAGTCTTGCATGCACATTGACAGGCAAAAATCCTTGACATATATAATCAATCTGCTGCAACTGCTATCGATTGCCCACTCTCGATAGATATCGAATATTCGGAATTTCGTGGGATTGTATTCTCAAGTTAGCCAACGTTACATACAATTACGTAGAGGAGAGGGAAACTTAAAAATCGAAATTCTCGACTTAGTATCACTAATGCAATAAACAATTATCTCTGGAACATTTCATAGTAAATATTTAATAAAACTTTTTAAATTCTTAAAAATATATTTGCAATCACATAGCCTACCAGGAATTTCTTCCCACGATTTTACTATTTTGGTCTTAGAATCAATTTTTTCTATTATTTATCTACAGTAAGTGGGGGAACTGTTGTATTCCACTCAATATTCCATTGTTTTTGTTTGTTTATTTCGCTGAGATCACGAGCCGATATCTAGTGGGATCGTATATTGAACGCACCACACAGCAACCTTCACCGATCATAGTACTAATCCTTTAGTTTTCTCACAGAAAAATCATCACTATAACTAAAATCATAATTACTATGCAGGAAAAAGTGTTCATCCACCACATGGTTATTACTTATTACAAATATCTGGCACATATAAAAGGCATATTATGCTATTAGAATATAACATTCTGAACTTATACTTAAAGTTACCATCACAGTTATCTCAAAGAGTTCCTGAACAGGATAGTAGGCCTTTTTTTTCATAGATATTTATAAGCAGTGGCGGCTGAAGCATAAATAATGTGGTGATGCCAACATTACTTCGCCCATTTTTTAAAGATGGTTAATTAATGTCCTTTAACAACCAGGTGGATAATATTCTGAAATGAATAAACGAGATGGTTGAAATAATTCTCAGTTATTGATACAATACAGTTATTGATACCGCCACTAGAATTTGTACAAGTATCCTATTTAATTCCTATGCTGTTAATCGACACTTTTTTTCTATATTTATGTGCAAATAAGGAGCAGGGCTTCCCATATATTTCAATTTCACCTCGTCTTCTAACGATAATGTAGAAAATGGACCATTTAGTAAAAAATCTTATTTATTCGTATTAGTTAAATACAGAAAATATCACATCACAGTACTCTCGTAATCAATAATTTTCCCATCAGAGTAGACTTCTCTTTCAGTCCTCGTCTTTTACTTACTTGCTGGCAATTCTGGTAACATTATTAGAATACAGTGATTGATTTAATTTTAAGCATGAAGAATGGGAAATAATGACGAATGTGATATAACAGTGACAAGTGCCTTATTTCTCACTTCTCAATAGAGCATTCTTTGTCTTAGGTGTATGTATAAGTTGGTGCCCTTTGACATGTGCAGTCAACAATACAGATACTAACTCGCACGGATTTGGCCGGTACTAACTGGCACGGATTTGGCCTACCTCCTTGCCTCTCCACTTACTCCTAGCGTCCACAATGCTATCCATCGGTGCTAAAATCAAGGTAGCACGAATCCATAGAATAGTAATATAATAGTGCTGCAAACACGTAGGTAGTTGCTTGTGTGGCTTTCTGCTGTGAGGTAAAACATTTCATTGCACCTTGAAGAATAGTAAGCATGACTGCTTTCGAAGCATACAAACAATTTAAAATACTTATTTCTTCCCTTTTTAAAGGTAGTGCTATTGCAGGTAACTTTCTGGTCAAGAAATTGTTACCGTTACCCATTCTCAAAGATCAAGAAACACCAAAGGTGCAAGTTATAGTACGTTTTCTAGCGCTAACATCACGGTCACGCCGTAGCCGAGTGGTTAGACCATTCGCTTCTCACCAAAGCGACCCGGGTTGGATCCCAGGCAACCGCATGTGGGATTCGTGGTGGACGAAGCGGCGCTGGAGCGGGTTTCCACCGGGTTCTCCGGTTTCCCCCGCCATCTCATGCCACCGGTGTTCCATCTTCATGTATCATCAGTGTCACCGCCTGCGGTGCCGTAGTAGTAAAAGCGGGCGTTAAACACTACACAAAAAATCGCGGTCACAGCTGTTGGTATCATTAATTATAATTGTCTTCCTTTCACAAACGCCGGAAAGCAGCCTCTCAATTTGTCTTGTGTTGTGTTCAGTGTCGGACTACTGCAGTATGTATACTTGTGTGTATATTATTTGAAATTACAGTTCAACATTATATCATTACTTTTGGAATGGAATGCGGTGTGGAGACCTGGTATATACTTTTAAATGTGTTTCATTTATTTGTAATTATTGTGATGGAACTACTGCTAGTTGTTCACAATCCACCACTGATTGCATGGAAGGGGTTGAACCTCTCCCGCCTTCTCCATAACAACAGAGACAGAGGGATGAGTACTTGTTTCTCTTTTCAACATATCTCTTTCTCTTTCTTTAGGCCAGAGACAAGATAAACCAAACCTGGTATATAAGGTCAATGTATGCTTTGATATAGGGTAAGATCAACGTTACGTTTTCTTACGACTTCCTATGGTGTATTATATGCATGTAACTGTAGACCTAATCTCATAATTTAAGGCAAGTGAATTTTGTTATTGTGCGAGCGTGCGCTCGTATATCCGCAGTAAATGCTCACCGCATGAGCGCAATGGAAGGCGGGCAGGTTTGAAATGGTCCATACTTATTTTTCTCTCACTGGTCAGCTTGTTCGGTAAGGTCCAGAAAGCGAATTTAGAAAAATGCGAAGGTATCATGATTATTTGACGAGGCCTTTGTAGCTTCCCCTTCTTTCCCTCTTTTTACCCCTCTCCAATGACAACAGTATCCATGCTACTGACCGGACATAGTTATAACCAATGAGGCGTCGGCATGAAAGGGAAATATTGATTATTTCTGACGGCTCAGTAAATCGTTACTCAACTGTTGCTTGATTCGCAGCATGCTGTAAACATCAGAAACCACACGAAGCCAAATTATTAGTCTATGGCAAGCTGGTAACACAGTTCGACAGAAGCTGCGCAAATTCAAAAAAATGTAATTAAAATTTAACACCACCTAAGAAAGGAGGTTTATTGCATAGGTATTAGGAGAGAATCTTTCATTCGAAAGCAGTAACTGAAGTTAAAATGTAACGTAATAGACATGCATGTTTAAAGTTATTTCGATATGAATTTTAATTTCAGTACAAAGATAAGGAGAATTTGTGTAAGCATTAAACAGTTTCATATTTTTTCTATATGATATTGCATTATGTTTACTGTAAAGCTTTATACGTTTTTGTGATTCTAACGATAACGTTAAAGCTTTTCTTATAACACAAAATCGTTTAGCCCAGTAAATGCTGTTTATTTCAAGTAACACTTATTAATAATTTGGAGATAAATCTAAAGAAAACTAAAATCTGGCTTTTCTACGAGGCCAAGTGTATCTACCCTTCCCGAGCTTTCCTTGTTCTCATTACAGCACCGCGCCCCTTGCTCCGTATTGCAAAGCTGGCAGTATTCATTGGTCAGAAGTTATGCCTCGTCCCTTGCGAGACCCGTAAGACGATAACAAACTGAGAGATGGTTCCAAACAGTGCGTATTACTAAATTCGTTTTGTTACGATTAGAAGATAAGAATGAATGCAATAAGATAATGTATGAGAGTCTCAAATATCTCGTTGTCCATTAACAGTTTGTTTGTGGTATTGAAAAGTGTTATTTTGGGTAAAATCAAACTACACCAATAATGTATATTTAAAGCTCCTATTCATTCGTCTTATTTTAATTCACGTTAACTGGAGTCTACGTAGATACAGCTTTTCTGCAGTGGATTTACGTCAGATGGATGTCCAAACATGCAGCGACACAGTCATGCTGCAATACAACGTATTTTATGCTCGTGTTGTCGCAAGGTGAACTTTGGATTCTATGAGTACTAGAACATTCAGTCAAGCATTAACCGGAAGATCCAGAAAAACCACAGAACGAAAGAAAAACATTTCGAATAACAATTTCTAGCATAAGTTAAACTTTTAAAATTTCTGGCAAACAAAGCAATGGTAATTAACCCTATGCACACCACGAAATCTACAAAATGCAAAAATATGCATAATCCAATTATAAAAGCACTTTATCCATATTATCCTTCTTAACTTTTTTCTTAATTTGTTCCACCTTTTTCTTAAAAAAGAAATAAAAATAAAGTAATAGAGTTCCTTAAGTGTGGCTGATTTTATGCTTATGAACACTGAAATTTCCCCACTATTTTAAATAGTTCGTTGTTATATGCAATAATATTTACACGTCTGAAAATTATTGCTTCCATATCGCATAATGTTATCAAGTAAAGTCCTAATGTCCAAATTTGTGGAATTTTTTTAACAAAATTGGATATTTTGTTTCGCATAAAGTGCTGCTATTACTGTTACAGTGCCTGTGGTTACTTCATATATAGTTTCTAGATTCATCTTAGTTGGTATAAAATATTTTCTGTCTCACATAATGAATACTTTTTTCAACTTTCAGTTTGCGGATTACTTCATTTAAATTTGCCCAAATTTTACAATGAATATACATATTGTAGCGCCGAGCTGCCTCACTCCACAAGCGCAGCGCGTAACAAGGGTGCTGAAGTTTAAGCTTCCCCACATCACTCACTCGAGTGACTAACAACAATCTAGCGGCAACACAAAAGGGTTTTCCAGAGCATTAGAGGAGGGTTCGGTAGCCGGATTGTTCCAGAAAGATCTAGTTATGTCATCGATGGTATAAAAGCTTGCGGATCGCGTGAAGGCAGCCAGTTTTTGAGTTGGTCTTGAGGTTTTGAGGTGAGAGCGAAATAGCTGTGAAAGATAAGTCGCGTCGAAGTGAAGAAGTTATAACGAGTGTTGAATGATTGTATCGTGGAGCTAAGGTTTGAGAGACAGAGAAAGTGAAGAGAGACAGTGAAAAGAGTGAGTCAAGGCTACAAAAAGGAAACAATTCTGAATTGTACAATCACGAAAGACTGTAGAGAGTATTAAAGTCAGTAGAAGAGAACTGCCTTTTTGTGGAACATTTTAGAAGAAAAATAAAGTAATAGAAAAGTAACTAGACTGATTTTGTAATTTTGGGACAATAATGGTGTGTATTTCTTTTTTTCCTTGTGAGGTCATGTGAAGAGTATGCGACTGCGAAGTCAACATTTTATCGATTTACTTTTTAAACTTTTCGCATTAGCTTCCTATATGCATCTGGAACGATTTATGTATCCAAATAATTATGGCCAACGTTTATTAGTATTCACATGAAGCGGGCAGAAAATATAAATATTTTTGAATAATTTGCAGAACAGCCGTGAAAGTCCTACAACCACAAAAATACTTACTATAAACTCACCGTTAACGTTCCTTGAATAGTTACTTGAATGAGGTTTAACTTGGGAATTAGACGGCTTCATCTGGAACTTCTCGGGGGAAAGAGAAGAAAACTTGATATTCCAAAGTTTGTAGAACCCGGTGTGCATGAGTGCTTGACTGACAGCTGTATAGAAACTCCTAGAAGTATATGCAGGACTTTGTTACCTAATTCGTGCAGCAGGGGAAGGCTTTGCATTTGCCGGAACAGGGGTGTTGAAATTGAAAGGAATAAGAACAAGGATTAGTCTATGGAAATGATCATTTTGTAATATTTTAATAGTGCTACTTAATGCAATAAACATACAGTATGAAATATCTCCTTCAGAAACAGAAGAACGCAAGTAAATTGATTGAACAAGAAATGTAATAGTACCCTTGGATATCCATTGACTAAGATTTTCAAATTTATTTCAGTAAGCAAAGGTAAAGGGTACAGCACGGAGGGGGACACCTGGCTCACGTCGACTTACACAGGTCTATTGTGGCTACTACCCCTAGGATGCAGGGATGAATGAGCGAACCGAAGGGGTACTATCAGACTCGCAGCTAGACAGGCCCACCAGAGACGCGTGGAAGTCCCTAACCAGTGCTGAGATGTCTTCATCCCGGCGCTATGCCCCGCCAAGTAGTCAGCATCACACCACGAGTCCAGGGCCGTATCGCACGAAGCGTCCCCCACTCCCCCTTGACGGATGACAAGGACCACCAGACGCCACCCAGCGCCTAGAACAGAAGTTACCATGAGCAATCATCCATGCCATCTGCCCGGCACTGCCCAAACTACATGCCTGAAACTGCACCACCTGAAAGATGATAAGGAAATGGCATGAAAGGAAATGATGGAAAGGAAACCGCGGTATGAACCGCATCCCAGCATTCGCCTAAGTGACACGGGGAAACCACGGACAAACCCATATCAGAGTACGCGGCCACGAGGATTGAACCCGCGTCCTCCCGAATGCGTACAGTAAGTAAACTTAATGGTCATGGTATCCATCTGGGTGATACCAGGTATACACTATGTAAGCAGGAACAGGAAACCACTACACATGCTTACTAGAAAGTAAGGCATTAAGACAGGCATGGACAAAATCAGCTCCTGGGCCACTCCACTGAAACACGTTATTGCCTCACTCCACCGGCCATCTCTCCCCTCCACTACTGTTCAGCTACCGACACGCCTCATTCAGTGGCAAACGTGGCTGTTTCATGAAGAGTGGTAGAGAGAATTTGTAGTAAGTTACAAAAACAGGAAAGTTTTCTGTTTAATATGTGGATTTCAATTTGCAAATATAAAGCGTTACAATATCAAACGTTACTTTGATCAGAAGCATAAATCAAACTTACAGATAATTATTTACACTTTCAAAAGGTAGTTTCTGAATATTCGTATTTTTAAACTATAAAAAGGAACGACATATATGTTTAGGGCTTCAGTTTCTTATTAGTTCAGTACCTGGGCGACCGAGCTTCGCTGAAAGTTAAAACGTTAATTAAATAACAATTTTAGTCGCAATTGAGAAGAGTCACTTCCGAGATACAAATATTTCATAAACACCATCATTTCAGCTGTAAAACATTTACTGCTGAACGCAGACCTCCCCCATAGATATCCACCCAGTTTGACGTTCTCGTTGAGCATTTGTTCCATTATGGAGTTCACTTCCTTGCTGCTGCTGTTGATTCCAGGGCGTTAACACATTCGCCAAGGTCCTTCAATCTTTCCGTCGAGTTCTTCCATGGCTTCTTTTACCCTGGCCAGTCGCTCGTTGGTATTCTCCGATAGATCTATCTTCATATTAGACATTCCCGTCTTCATCTTTTCTGTTTTGTAGTTTACATTTTCAATTTGCCCTCCATTTTTGTTTCCATTTTGTCCATTTTTGTTCCTATATTTTCTAATTCGTAGTTTACGTTTTTCCAATTCGGTTTTCATATTTGTTTCCTCTGTCGCATTCCGGAATTCATTTCATTTCCCATTATGTAAATCTTGGCTAACATTTGTTCCATCAACTGTTCCATATCGTGCTTTTCGGTGCACTCCTGACATAAATTGTGATTACTTAACTTTTTTTAAAACTATTTCTTTATTTTTTATGAAAACACCGGAGCAACACTAAGCAAAAGCACTGTTGAACAATAACAAATACTACAGGAAGAAAAGCTGGTTGATAAAGCCATGTGAATGTACTACGCATTTCTGTTTCAATCATATAGAAAATTGTATGAATTGTTCGTAATTGTTTGCCGAAGCGGGAGTAGTGAAAGAAGTGTGATTGTGTTTCGTAAAACAAAAATGAGTAGAAAAACGTGTGAATGTTACACGTTGCACTTATATTTCAAGTTATAAAAAAATGTATGGATTGTTTGTAGAAGAGGAAGTAGTATGTTAGGTAAAAGAAAAGGGAGTAGAGGAAAACGTGAACATAATACGTTGGGTGGTAAAATGGATTGCATAAAAATTTTCGCCATAAAACAATTAGATATGTCACTTTTCATGGCGATCGGTCAACCTGTTTTGGAATTTACCCACTCTTCAACATACGATATGTATAGGCGTTGGTATGTATGAAGTTGATAAAAGATAGGGAATAACATGTGAATTGTTACGTAAAACAAAAGCGAGGGGAGAAAATAGTATGAATGCAATACATTGTATTTCTTTTTCAAACATATCAAATTGAATGAATTATATGTTGAAGGGCGAATAGCGAAAGAAGACTGATGGTGCCTCGTAAAGGAAGAATTAGTAGAGGAAGTCGTGTGAATGTAATACGTTGCATTTATATTTCAATCATAGAATATTATATTAATTGTATGTTGAAGGGCAAACAGGGGATAAATGAACGTGCTACGTAAAAGAAATGCGAGTAGAAAGCCATTTGAAAGTAATATATTATGTAGTAAAATTGTAGCCATAAAAAATTTCGCCATAAAAAATACATATACGTGCCGAAATTTGCGGTGATCGGTTAAGCGGTTTTCGAGCTTAACAGTTGGATATATATATATATATATATAAACAACCAAGTTGTATTGATGATATGAATTGTTTGTAGAAGAGTGAGTGGAGAAAGAGATGTGAATGTGTTACCTAAAAGTGAGTATAGTAAACAGTGGGAATGTAATATGCAGCATTTTTATTTCAAACATGCACAAAATTGTATGACTTATTTCTAGAAGAGTGAGTAGAGAAACAATTATAAATGTGTTTCCCAAAAGCAAGTAGAGAAAACAGTGTGTATGTAATACGTAGTATTTCTATTTCAAACATGCACAAAATTGTATATCTTATTTGTAGAAGAGTGAGTAGAGAGAGATGTGAATGTCTTACCTAAAAGTGAGTAGAGAAAACAGTATGAATATAATAGAGAAAGAGATGTGAATCTGATAGCTAAAAGTAAGTAGAGAAACCACTGTGAATGTAATATGTAGTATCTCTATTTCAAACATACAGATAATTGCATAACTTATTTGTAGAAGAGTGAGTAGAGAAAGAGATTTGAATGTGTTACCTAAAAGTGAGAGGAAAAGCAGTGTAAATGTAATAGCATTTCTATTTCAAACATACAGAACATGGTATGACTTATTTTAAAAGTGTGAATAAAAATGTTTCTTGGTACAAAATCACGTTTTTTATGAAAAATTGTTTATAGAAGAGTGAGTAGAGAAAGAGATGTGAATGTGTTACCTAAAGGTGAGTAGAGAAAACACTGTGAAGGTAATAGGTATGTATACAAAAATTTAGTCAAATCTTTAGAGTCGTTTCTGAAATACCGGGAATATATATACAAGAATTGCGCAGTAGAAGCGGGAATAAAAAAATGTTATTTTTTATGCAAAATCGCGTTTTTTCGGGAATTACACCTATATAGCTGAACTTAAAAAGCAAAACTCTATATGAATACATAATTTGATCGAAATCGTTAGAGCCGTTTCCAAGTTGCGCGGAATAAATATATATGTATATACAAGAATTGCTCGTTTAAATATTGTTGTTAGCTAATGCTGGATTTCTGACAATGAAGTCATTAATCCTCTTGCTCTCCAATATTTTTCACTGATGGATGGGGCACTAGAAGTGGCCGGGCATATTTGAAGGTGGTCTCGGTCCATTTCCTCTTGCAGATCACATAGAGGACAGAGTGGTGAAGAATATATCCCAATTCTGTTTGAATGTTTGGTAGTTCCCATCTTTTATTCTTTGATTTTTCATTGTAATATTTTGCAATAATTTTTGTGAATTCAGAGTTGACTAATCTTTTAGCTGCATAAAATGGTAGATTAACTATTGATTTTTGTACACCGCTGGTACCTTTTTTTGCAAGAAAATCAGCTTTCTCATTACCACTCAGTCCACAGTGAGCCGGTATCCATTGGAAGATCAGGTGTTTTTGAAGTGCTGTTAGATGGCTAAGCATTTTCCAACATTCTATAATTGTTTGGTTTTTTGGTGACACTTGGAAGTAATTGCTATAATTGCTGCCCTGGAATCTGAGAGAATAACTGCTTGCTGAAAATGTGAAATTCTGTACAAAAGATTTTGTAGGGCCATTCGAATTGCTTCAATTTCTCCATCAAAGTTCGTAGTTCCATAACTTAAAGATTTGTAATAGGAAAAGAGGTGACATGTGACTCCAGCATATATAAGATGTTATTTTTTATGCAAAGTCGTGTTTTTTCGGGAATTACACCTATATAGCTGAACTAAAAGCAAAACCCTATCTGAATACAAAATTTGATCGAAATCGTTAGAGCCGTTTCCAAGTTGCGCGGAATAAATATATATACAAGAATTTCTCATTTAAACATATAAGATTACTTTCTCTACTGGTAAGTAGGGGAAGTATTGTATTCCACTCAAAAATTCGATGTCGAGATTTCAGGAGAAATATGTTTTGAGACCCCCTGAATCTAAAAAAAGCATTTTTAGAGAAAGGTCCGTGCGTGCGCGCGCGCGCGTGTGTGTATGTCTGTGTGTCTGTGGACAGTACAACTCAAAGCGAAAAGTCGGTTAAAAACCAAAGGTTGGTATTTAAGTTTAATGTCTATCAAGGATGCGACACGAAGATTTTGAAGAAAATATCCCCACCCTAAACTACCCTTTATATGGCAATTTTTTCGAAAATTTTTATTTTCTTGAAAATGGCTCTAACGATTTTGATTAAAACGTCATATGTTTGAGATATTTTTATGATAAATGAAATGTGTATCTTGAATTTTCTGGCTATAGCCCCTGTAGTTGTATTTACTCTGGACGACTTTTGCATAACTGGTAAACCATTAGAGATAGCTTAAATCATACTACACAAAAATGTAGATCTAGCTAAAATACACAGTTTATATCCAAATAAATTTTCTTGTAAGGTGAACCATTTCGGAGATATTCCATTTTATTGTGTCACTTCCGGAAAACAAAATTTTCATGAAATGGAACATCGTTGTTCATTTTTTATATGTTAACTGTGCAAAGAGAACAGAATCCTAAAGCTTTAAAAGATTTGACTATCGCACAAAGCCTACTGTATTCTAACATTCCTCTTGTACCTATAAGGAAATAAGCAATAAGATAATGTGCACAAATGTTTATCTTGACTAACACGAAGAAGATACAGGAGTAAGAGTTTGTGAGAACGGTTAGTACAAGAGTAGAGAAAGTCACGTGAGTGCAACACATCAGATTTTTTAATATAAGCTATTGTATTTCGCGTTTCTAAGTTATAACCAAAGAGCCTATTGTGTTGATAAAATAATTTTAAAATATTTTAAGGCTAAATAGCAATGGAACTTTACTGATTTATTTATTGTGAAAGAGAAACAATTTCGTATGTTAATCTAAGGTAGCGTAGGAATATAATGTGCATAAGATAAAGGAAGGCTATATACTTTAAGATTATATATTTTGCCTAACCACGGTAATAATTATTGTATGCAAAATATGTAGCGTATAAATTATTATGTACTACCGCGCAGATGGAAAGAAACCACCACTACACGTGTTGTATTCAAACAACCTTCGTCACTCGGCAAGAGAATGTGAGGTGGGTAAAGCAAGTTCAGTCGGTACCTCTTCTCTCGTGCCCATGCCTGCAGTAGGAAGAAAAATACTATCCATTTTTGGTGCCCCATGTCTAAAAAGACCCGACCACAGGAAAGAAAGTCCTGGGGCTATCCAAAGTTATAGAACTTGAATTCACGTGAAGGGATAAAAGGAGAACACAAACGACCATAGGTCTCGTATGTGCGAGTCCTTCAGGTCTAAAAATCACTAACATCACCACCACCGTCACCGTCACCGCCACCGCCACAACAACAAAAAGTTATTTGATTGCCACATTTGTGAAGTAATACCGAGAGGTAGTCTCTCAAATGCGTGCATTTTCTTAGCAGAGATCTTTTAGCTGGAAATCCAACTCGCCAATGGCGTCTTTGTAAGATTTTTTTCGCTGCTGAAAAAAAAAAAAAAAAAAAAAAAAAAAGGAATAAACCCTACAAAAGTAACTGGTCAAGGGTTCCATTTCTGTTCCATTTCTTTAACTAGGAAGGCTTCTCTGTGTGCCCAGAGGCGGGTATACGTTTAAGTGTGCATGATTGGTTTATAACTAACTTGCCCATGTAAGTAGATTTGACACATGTGACGAATCACGTGTATATAATATTATGACTTTGTCCAAATTTTAAATTGTCACTCCAGTCAGTTTCCACGTCACTTAATCTACAAGATCAACTTTTTCTGAAACTTCGCTTAGCCCACTCTGTCACTCCACCAATGTGAACTATGTCTGGCACAAACTTTAATGGCGGGCGGCAAGAGGAGCTGATAAACACAAAATCCAATAAGAGGTTTGCAGCCTTGCTAAGTTATATAGTTATACACACTGTGTAAAACTGGTGATATACATATCATTTGCTTCTGCAAGATTTATTTGCACAACAGGAAAGGGAATAGAGTGGTCAGCTACCAACCGCCATTAATGTTGTGTTTGTTTTAGTTCAATTGTCCACCATTACTTTACTTTCTTTCGCGACGTAGCAGCGAAATTAAATATTCATGACGCAGTCTCTTCTTTCGGACGGTTCACTCGCTGGGAAGTTGAGAATAACAGGTCTCTAATTCCTTGCAGCACGTCACCATAGTCCTCACAAACTTGCTCCGAGAACAGCACTTTTCGTCCCATTAGAAACGCACTTGCTAACTCGCTTACTCACTAACTCACTCAGGTCAGACTCACTCGCTTTGCCAGACTTGCTTCGTGAAAGCGCTCGCTTATATAGCGCTAGGAAGTTTTCACGTAGTTCTAGAACGTTCGAGAAAGACGAAACTTATAGGAGAATTCTGGTTATCTGGCGATGGCGCTTATGTTTACACTAGAGCGATAGGGATGCTTATGTTCCGATTGCCCAGTGACGACCTCCCGATAACTTTGTGCCATAGCCGCTGTGTCACATTATGATAATCTAGAATTAGTGGAAGTATAAGCCAACAACAGCTACTACAAAATTAACAGACTAAAACAAAAAGATAAAGCCGCGTAATGCGAAACCAAAGCCACAAATCTTAAAATGCACTGTAACAATAGAACACCATTTTTACTTTCTGCACTAAAGCAGGCGACTGAAAAGTAGCGGCCGGGAGGGATCGCGGCGGTTACCATATACCACCCGCCAGTACTGCACCCTTCTCGTGACGCCTGCGGTGGGTAGAGGTGGGGGACGCAGCGGTGGGTGGAAGGCCTTGACCCCGAAAGGGCTGTTGTGCCTTGGGTTGTCATAATAAGTAGGGGAGATAGGTATAGCACTCAATCCAAAAAATTAGATGTTGAGATTTCACCCGAAATACATATTCTTGGACCCCCTGAATCTAAAGAAGCATTTTAGAAAAAAGTCCTCGCGCGCGCATGTGTATCCGTCTGCGAACAACATAACTCAAAAACGAAAATTCGGTTATACACCAAACTTGTCATCAAAGATCAGCATGTTCCAAGGATACGACAGGAAGATTTTCAGGAAAATCTTTCCACCCCAGACTATCCTTCACGTGAAACGGTTTTCGAAAACATTGATTTAAAAAAAAATGGCTGTAATAATTTTTGTTTAAACACCATAAGTTTAAGACTTGGCATGACAAATGAATTAATGCATATTCTGAATTTTCTGGGAATGTCAGAAGTCTTCTTCATTGTGGATAGCTTTTGCATTACTCATAAATCGCAGACATGAGCGTCGGCAGACATTTTTCCAGGCGGGGGCACGTGTTTGAAATTTGGAATTAGATAATATTAATTCATTCTTTTATGATCAAAATTTATAATATTTGTTGCATATAACCGTATTAATTTGTGCTAAAAATTGATATTTACATTAAAATTAAAATAGTTTAATAATCAGTAATTGATTGCACATTAAGTTGACCAACTTCCAGGGGGGGGGGGGCGCGGCTCCCCTTGCTCCCCGCCCCCCCCTTCGCGACGCCCATGATCGTAGAGACAGACAAAATCGTACTACAAGAAAAAACGCAGGTCTCGTTAAAACACACAATCTATGTCAATTACATTGCGTTTGCGGAATGGACCATTTCGGAGATATTCCTCGTTTTTTGACTGAATTTTCCAGTACTTATACTTCCCTCAAATGACAATTCGTTATTGTTTTATTTCTTGGTCATGCAAGGAGAATTGAATTTCAAATTCATCACATAGCGATTAGTTTTAAAAGATTCGACTATCGCACGAAGAGTACTGTATTCTCAAATTCCTCTTGCAACTACAAGAACATAAACAAGATAATTCATGCAATAGTAGCATTAAACGGTTTATTATGACGGCATAAATCGTGCAAAATTACCCTATTTCTGCCACCATAGCAACAAGACAGCAATGATGTCATCACCACCACAACATAATTTTCTCTAATTTACCTGTAAGAAAATCGGAAATCGCCACTCTCGCAAATGCAGCAACATTCAAATACAATAAATACCCCATTAAATTTATTTTGAAACCAAAACCAAGGACAATATACATATTAATCAGAGTCTACGTTACTTGGTATACTCACTTTCCTCAGGAAATGTTAACAGTAGGTAAAGTTAGTCATATTAGGAAATGTTATCACTGAACGAGTAATAAACTAAAAAGTAATAAACATTTGCATAATTACCAGCTCTGGAAAGTTATCAATAATATTATTTCATTAGTCAGACTAATGCATTTTTCATTTATCCATCCACGAAACTTTTCATGTTCTTTTTCGTAAACATTCTTTATGTTTTCTCGAATTAATAGACTCTCAGCGCTCTTGGCTTAGTTCAAAATGTCAAGCGAAACGCAAACCCTATTTTCAATAGTTTTATCATTACCTTCCATACTCCTCTGTAAGCGTTGAAACAAATGAAATATCTGCTTAGCAACTATATTACGTCATACATGTGTTCTCTGATATATTATAATTTTTCATTTAGCACGTTTATTAATTATGTTTACGTATTTTAATGCTAACATTGCATAAACGTATGTACACGTGTATAGCTATTATGTAAATGTTTATCTCGATTAACATGAAGTAAAGTCTGTCTCACCCTTAGATGACAGTATGGAGTTAATGGGATATATCTATCTCTAACTAACGCATACAAGTTGCCATTAGCTACGTCCTTTTCCCCTCTCGCACTGTTGCCAGATTCCTAATAGCATGGTGTAAATATTCAGTTATAAATTTCAGGTTTGAACACATTATCCTATGCAGGATTTTTTCTCTGTCCTTTTAAGAATCATTATACATTTCTATAGGCCCATATTTCCACAGCAAACGTTTTCTTCAGTAAAAGTCCGATATTTGTTGTTTCTATACTCATCACGCACTAACAAACTGCTAGAATACGTCTATAATTTTTTTCTTAGCTAGAGTAAACAATAGTGCTGCTACCTGCCTACTTTAAACTCCCCATGTTTACTCAGTTAAGTGTTATAATTTTTTAAATTAAATGTTTTCGGAAAATTTTATATGTGTGCACTGCAAAAGTTACACAATGGGAAACGTTTTTGTTATTGAGTTTACATCGGAGACCGAGCTGTTGAGGAGGGATAGCGACAGTTTTTAAAATAAACCAGAAGCCTGTAATCTCTTTCTTTTATTGTGTAAGGCAAACAAAAGATATTCATCTATTCTGTTAAAACGCGCCAGTGGAATCTGTAAAGTGTTATTGTGTTGTTTATTTAACATTTTCCGTAAATATTTGTAATTATGGAAGGGGAAGCTAGGAAGTGAAGATATATTGGCAAATTAAGAAGTAAGGAACGCCAAATAATTATGAATGTGTTAGATTATTTTTCAAGTAAAACGAGTGTTAGTAAGGCAGTAAAAGGAACAGCTAAGCCTATCGGGTGACCAGAAGCAGGAGTGTACGGGATTAAAAAGGAACTAATGAAAGGACCTCCACGCCATCGAAAAAGAAAACAAAAAGGACGGGAAAAAAACGCTAGGTTAACGCAATAAAATGGAATAGTGCAAAGCGGAGTGCGGCGAATTGTTCATTCTTTAGATATTGTTATGTAGGGTGTTGAATGTAACGTAACTTCATCAGGTTTGTATTATATACTGGAGATTTAACAGGTGTACTTATTAAAAGTATGATCATAATTGCTCGGATGCGTTAATATAATATATAGCGGTTTAACAGATTTATTTATTGAAAGTATGATGATTATTGCTCTGTTTAATGTGTTAGTATAATGTACAGAGGTTTAACAGGTTTACTTATTGAAACTTTGGTCATAATTACTTTGTTTAATGCATTAATACTGTTAATGTATTGCTGATGCTACTTAGCGTAATATTGTTTATTGTCCCGGGAACAAAATCACATTTGAAGCAGGGTGTAAAACGTCAGAGGGAGAGGAATAAACAATAGCGCGCTTTCTTCAGTTTCACTTGTGTCAATCATAAGTCGCAGCTGAGTGACGAATTTCGACGCACACATATAGTACATGTTGCTACGTTGCACCCCATTTAACATGTACTGTCATCTAAGGGTGAGACAGGCTATAGATAGAGCGAGTGAGTGAGTCAGTGAGTGAGTGGCGTTGAAGGACCCGTCAACAACTAGGTCATTTGGGTCCCAAGTCAAATTTGAAGGCTAAAACACTCAAAAACGTCTGGTTAAAAAACTAAGCTAAAACACAAAACTAAAAAGCGCTAAAACAGTTAATGCCAAAAACAGTTACAACGTTAAAAAGTGAATGGTAAAACAGTGACAGTTTTAAAAGATATAACAGTAAAACAAGACAAATCTGATTCCAGATTTGTAAATCTTAAAATTAAAACACTAATAACAAGTTACAGTTGTTTGGCGAACCCAAACGAACCGCAGCACCGTGTCTACGGAGACTGGGTCGTCGCCTAGAATGGACCGTAGACTAAAACCCAGGTCAAGGGACTGGCGCACCGGAGCATAACGCAGACTGAAGTAGATAGAGGAATAGGCATTTATAAGAATAGTGTATACAAGGCTAGAGAGTCACGAAAGTGCAACGCATCAGACTTTTAGTCCTTGAAGTTAGATAAGTACTAAGCGTGTACCTACGGAAACAAAGAAAGCTATTGGCCTAAACTATTTTTCTAACGTCCTCCAACGTAATGTCATATCGGACGGTGAATGAATGAAATGATGCTCAAATTAGCCCGAGGTCCATGGAGCTTTAAGTTACCCGACATTCGTCTTCTCAGGATAAGGGAAAACCTCGGAAAGAACCTTATCCGGATAACTCACCCTAAGCGAGATTCGAACTCGCGACCTCTTGGAGGTGAGGCAGACACGCCACCACCAAGCTACAGAGTCGGGTGGCCTATACCCCTCGCAAAAGTTAAAGGCATGTGAATGCTGGCCAATGCTCAAGCGGAGCGCTGTTGCCAAGCGTAGTGCGTGTACCGGCAGAGGTTCTGTACATAAGAGCACGTATCACATTCGGCAGCGCTGGTAGGAGGGGCAAGCTTGGAATTCGTTGGAGTCTGCAGTACGGCCCGCCTCCATGTGCCTTTAACTTTTACGAAGATTATAAACCTATGCTACTGCAATTACCTATAACGGGTTATCAACAACTTCCTCCGCACTGTGCTGGTGTCCACCACACGAGATAACGTTGGTAGTACTAGATTTTCCCCACTCCACTCCGACCACCAACGGTTGTTATTGCTTCCAGCACGTTTATCGCACGTAATGTTGGCTATCAGTAGGCAAATTGTTATTGTGATGTGAATATTGACGGTATTGACCTGAGTAGAAGACGGTGTAAAGTGATAGCAACCAGTTCTGCCACCGGAATTCCCGTCTCTAGGGGAATCTTGCTTACACGAGAGCTGCGGAGCGACTTCTCAATGACCCGTTATTATTATCAGCGTCCGAATCAGATTTTCTGACGAGGGGGGAGATCTATATGACGTAGAAGCAGCAATATGCATTTTACTGTCTTTAAGGGCATCGTGATTTTGTATTTCTGAGCAGTACATGCATATATCTCTCCCAAAACTGTTTAATGAAAGTTCGGGGCAATTTGTTTCCTATTTTTCAAATCTAGTTTTGTCTACACATCCCGGATTAGTGTAATAAACTATTTTCGCTAACACATATCACTTCCAATGCTGCTGTTTATACCTGAGGAACAGTAATAATACTTGAAGTTGTAGCTTGAGATTTAAACTGGAATACATCACTGCGATTACTTCCTGTAACTTTTCGCTTTCTTGTTACAAATTTGTCCATGCTAACGAAAAATAGAACAGCGAGTTGCAGGAAACAACTGCATACTGCAAGCTACAATCGTCATTGCTGGTGCAGAACTGCTGGAATTGTGACCCTGAATGCCAACACAATTGTTTGCTTGCAATATGATACTTTTGCGTACTCACAGCTCGTACTTTACCATGTACAGTCTGCATCGAAAATGTTCCGTGTCTTCTTGTATTTTCAAAGACCAGTAATAGTAAATAGTTTCAGTAAAAATAAGCAAATACTTCCCTGGCAGAGTAGGAATTCTTCTTTGACGAGCCGGGGAAATTATTTAATGAGAGGGGGAAGTCCCCCCATCCCTCCGTTAATTCGAATCCCTGATGATTATTATTATTATTATTATTATTATTATTATTATTATTATTATTATTATTATCATCATCATTATCATCATTATCATCATTATCATCATTATCATCATTATCATCATTATCATCATTATCATCATTATCATCATTATCATCATTATCATCATTATCATCATTATCATCATTATCATCATTATCATCATTATCATCATTATCATCATTATCATCATTATCATCATTATCATCATTATCATCATTATCATCATTATCATCATTATCATCATTATCATCATTATCATCATTATCATCATTATCATCATTATCATCATTATCATCATTATCATCATTATCATTATTATCATTATTATCATTATTATCATTATTATCATTATTATCATTATTATCATTATTATCATTATTATCATTATTATTATCATTATTATTATTATTATTATTATTATTATTATTATTATTATTATTATATTTTGTGAGATATTAGAATACCTTCTACAAAACGTCCTGGTTGACACAACGATATCTAAAAATATGCTAATCTTATCATTTATTATGCAAAAGTACTCCAAATATGCATTGATATCAAAATACGTTATATGATCCTTAAAATACTTAACATGGACAAAATAATAACATTTTTACGTGACTTTCGATGATAAAGAGAAAACATGCGTTTATACGAGTGAATCTTCCCTCTACAAGTATCATTAGGCCTTATGCACAAGGATAATAATTAATTCTTCGAGGTTACAAAAAGAAAAGAACAGGAGACAAGAATCAATAAACGAAACTGAAGTCACAGATGTAGGTATCAACACTTCTTGGAAATCTATTTTTTGTATGCTGTCGCTTAGTGCAGCTCGAAAGACGAAAATGTCCTCAAAGAACTGTGTCAGACGTCTCGCTTTGCAAACTTTGGGCAGAATATCTTTGGCCTAAAAACCGCGCAATTCTCCACGCACGAAGTGATCCCCAATGTCTGCATCCTGACCCAATTTCTACAGAGAAAGAGTCAAGTAAAAGCGCTCTTACACCCTTACCGGTCTCGCGCATGTGCCCAAGGGTACATGCCCTCAAAAACTTAGGAGATGGGTGAAATGAGAGGAACCATTTAAAATATTCACAATAAGAAGGGTTGTTGAAACAGAGTATCTGGTGTTATAGTTTCAACCTCCTCTGACATCGTAATTTTTTACTTTTTTACCACATATAGTAAGTAGGGGAAGTATTGTATTCGACCCAAAATTTCGATGTCGAGATTTCACCAGAAATATATGTTTTGAGGCCATCTGAATGAAAACAAAAATAATTTAAAAAGCGGTCCGCGCGCGCGTGTATGTGTGTGTGTGCGTGTGCGTGTGTGTGAACAGCATAACTCAAAAACAAAAGTCAATTAAAAAGTTGGTATTTAAGTTTAATATCTCTCAAGGATGGGACACAAAGGTTGTGAAGAAAATTCCTCCACCCTAAACCATTCTTTACATGGAATATTTTTTGAAATTTTTGATTTTCTCAAAAATGGCTCTAATGATGTTGATTAAAATGCGATATGTTTAAGATATTTTTATGGCAAATGAAATGTATGTTTCTAATTTCCTGGCTCTAGCCCATGTGGTCCTGTTTATTCTTGATGACTTATGCATAACTTGTAAACTGTAAGAGATAGCCAAATCTTACTACACAAACAACGTAAACCTCGTTAAAACACAACGTTTTTGTTAAGTACACTTTTTTGTGGACTGTACCATTTCGGGGATATTCCTTGTTGTATGTTAGAAGTCTGCAATACTTAAACTTTTCTCAAATGGAACGTCGTCATTTAGTTTTTTAGCTCATGGGCATTCAAGAGAATTTCAAAGCCATTACATAGTGACCATCTTTAAAAATCTGACTACCGCTTAAAGTTTATTGTATCCTCCTTTCCGTTATAAAGGTGAGGAAATATGCAATAATAAGACATTTTATAGAATCATTTACCAAGATTATCATGAAGTAGATGGAAGAATAAGCGTTTTAAAGAATGATTTGTACAAGAGTGAATAGAAAAATTCCTATGAGTGCGCACTTCAAATTCTCTTAACGTCCTTTAACTTGGTAGGTCATATTGGAGGATGAATAATAAAATGAGTGAAATATTCATAGGGCCTAAAGTTACCCGACGTCCGCATTCTCAGGGTAATGAAAAATTTGAGATAAATATTTATCTGGATAAGTTATTCTAACCGAGATTCGAAATTGAGGCCTCCTGAGTGAGGCAGACAGGCTATTGCCGTACCACAGAGGTGGACTAATGTATGGAATTTTAAGGTATATAGCATCCACTGCTTGAAATTTGACTATGGTTATTTTTTATATATAACCTATAACGAAATATGTAATGTCTCTATTTCTGCTAAGGTTTATCTCGATTAAGTAGGAGTAGGACAGACGCGGAGAGGAATTTCGGCATTTCGACCTTAGATATCTATTCTGCCTGTGCCTCGAAAGGGAGGAGTGAGGCGAGCGGAGGCAGAGGGCAGTCAAATCACAGAAGAGTACGCGCAGGAGAGGATAGGGGTCCCTTATTGTTGGTTTTAATTTTCAAATGCTTATAGTTTTCTCAAAAATGGAAGTCGTTATTCAGTTTCTTCATATGGTCATGTAAAGATCATAGAATGTCAAAATACATAGCGACACACTATGTGAATATCATTTTAGCTGTCGTATGCTACAATGAAATGCTTACATGTGAATTGGAAATTTATCTGGGTTAACAAGAAATATATTGAAGAAGGAATTTTTGTAAGAAGATTTGTAGAAGAGAGAATAGAAGAAGTTATGAGCGTGCAACACATTCTAACGGAAGCCTGTAACTGGTAGTTTTCAAGAGGGGGCCACAAAATGTTAGTAAGGGAGCGTGGATACTTCCTTTTGAGCGTTCCTTAGGATTCTTTACTGTACTACACTACACGCAGTCCCCACTTCAGCACTCTTATTTGCCTTTGAGCGGTCCGTTAGCAAAATGAACATTTTCATGTGCATCACGGGTGCGCAACTCACGTTACTGAGGGGAAGCGCTTCAGTTCTCCATCCACTGCTGTGACGTAACCAAGACTCCCCTACTTGTTCAGTGGCCAGCCTTTGCACTGTAAACGTTAGTTTGTGTATTAAACCGTTGTTATATGTTATTTATTTTGTATGAGATGCATTTTATTTACTTCTCTGTGATGACGATTGCAAGCGTTTTGATCTCATTAACGCGTCAATGTCTGGGGATAAAGGGGCACAGTTCAGTGTGGAAATTTTCCAACTCTGTTAGTGTCTTTTGGTGTGTTACTTTATTTAATGTAGGCATAACTTTTATCGCCAGTCATGTTCCATACCAGTTCTGGCTGTGCCAATCTCTTATTGGTTTGTATCAAAGTTCAATAACACAAGCAATGACCGATGAACAAGGGGCGTGCCCGAAGTGCGTAATGGAAGGAGAGGGTAAGGAGGTATTTAATCCATGATTAGATTAGATTAGATTAGATTGCGTTCTGTAGGTTCAATGATGGCCAGTCAGACCTTGAACATAGAACATGTCAAAAGCATTTACAATTAAATGCATAAAAAACATGCAAAACATGTATAGGTTTCAAGTTTTGCTGTTAAAGTACGAGATGAAGATAATACTTCTAGTGCATTGACACTTACATAGTTATTATACATGTACAAAATCATGTTACTTGGCTTTTACAGACTGTGTCATTGCTTCAATGTTTACATTTTTGCTTGTATGAAAAAGCAGTCCAAATTTATAGCTAAGTAATACATTCTAACATGTTACACATGTACATTTAGCTTATTAGTAAAAAAATATTCTTACTCATGTGTTAAGTGTGTCAAATTTAAGATAAGCGACCTCAAAATATTAACTGTGCACATTAATCATAGCATACCTATTTTAATTCTTACATAGTATGTAATGTACAGAGTAGACAACATTTCAATTATGTTCATATATACAGAATATCTATTTACATCCTTACTTTTACATAAAGCGTGTCCAACATGATTGTTCAAATATACATTTTCAAAATATCAACAAACATATTAACACTGTTACTTAATATTGGAACTTAAATTATAATCAATTAGTTGGCTTTTTGTAGCCTGCACGTCATTATTGTATTTTCAGCTACCCTTGTTATACTTAATTCCCTAATTGGTACCTATCGAACAATACAACTGATCTGACATTAGGCTGATTATTGATTTAAATATTCCTCTACAGAATAAAATGACTTATCACAGAGATACTCTTTGAGGGAAGCTTTAAAAACTCTGAAATTGCTAACATTTTCCTTTAGATTACTGGGGAGAGCATTAAATATTTTAATTTTTTCACAATAAACACCTTTCTGGAAGCAAGAGAGTTTGGCATTGGGACGATGTATATTTCTTTTTTGCCTAGTGTTAAACGTATGAATTTCCATGTTAGTTGTAAAGCAATTCTGGTTATTAGCATACAATTTTGAAATAGATAGTATATATACGCAAGGTAAGGTTAATATACCCAGTTTCCGAAATAGATCTTTACATGACTGCCTTCTATGGGTGTTGCATATTATTCGTATAACCTTCTTTTGTATTAGGAATATGTTCTTACTATACACTGAATTTCCCCAGGACATTATTCCATATTCCATAATGGAGTTAAAATAAGCAAAATAAACTAACTTCAGTGTGTCAATCGTGTGGAAGTTAACCAGAGATCGGATGGCATAACATGCTGCATTAAGCTTAGGTGTAATGTAATTAATATGTGACTTCCAATCCAGGTGGTTGTCTACCTGGAGACCTAGAAATTTTACCTCATTAGGTTGTTCCAGTAGAATATCATTGATTCCTATTTCTATATGGGTATGTGGTAAACGATTAGTTTTGAATTTAATGAATTTTGTTTTTTCAAGGTTTACTGACAGTTTGTTTGCTTTAAACCAATTTGACATGCAGTTTAGTACATAATTTAATTTGATAACGCACTCACTTAAATTTTTGCTTTTCACGAGGACACTGGTATCATCTGCAAATAGATAGATACTAGCAATGTTATTTATGTATAGTGGGAGGTCATTTATGTAGATTAAAAATAATAGAGGCCCCAATATCGATCCCTGGGGAACGCCATGTTTAATTGATTTCCAATCCGATGTGTTGTTGTTATACTGGTTGGGATTGCTGATTTCGACCCTTTGTTTTCTTCCTTTTAAGTATACTATAAACCAATTTAGATTTTCATTTTTTATCCCATAGAACTGTAGTTTTCCTATCAATCATGTGGAACGATTGTCACCATCTTCTCCTGGCTGTGTCCGTCGCTCACTGGTTTGATGTCATAACTCTGGGATTCGGTTTCGGGAACCAGGGAGAAGGACGAGGGATGGGTCGCACGAAACAGCTTTGTTGAATATATTATCCTCTACACTATGCATGCCATTTGAAGTGAGCAAACGATATGAATAACAAGCCGAAAGTATTTGCGCTTCTTGAACAAGGATATAGCGCTGCAAGGGCTGCGGAACTATATGCTGGACACGTATATTAATTACTAGAACATTATCGTCTTGTGTTTTCCCCTTATGTTTGTCTTCGTGAGGAAAACACACTTTTGTGTCTCGGTATATTTTGTGTAGATAGAGCTTACGTTACAGCTTTAAATTATTTTGTAACGAAATGACATAATTCGAAATAAATATGTACAATGTGGAGTTCAAGTTAGTACTCATATAATAAAACAAATAAATCTGCCTTATCCCCCTTTTTCTTCCCAAGAAAACTAAACAATGTTGACATTTTATATTTTGCCAAAATATTATGTGATGCGTGTCAGTGGTCATAAAATATACCCAAATTAGGAAGTAAACGTCTTCTTCTGTCCACTTTTACCGTAAATAGACATTATTTTATGCGCATAACTAAAGATGAAACAATTCCTTCGCAACCAAAATACTAGCGTAACGTCAACGCGCTATATAAACATTACGTCACTGGGAGGGAGTTCCTTGTGTTGTCTTGTGCACCTGGAACCTGCTCTTGTTGACCTCCGATGGGCTGCAAAGTTCAAAGTCAGCTACAGTGTATGGTTTATGCGTAGCCAACGTCACGTCCATTGAAGGAATTGTTTCATCTTTACTTATCACATGTTCCTTATTTGCTTTTAATTACAGAAAAGCTTAAGAGCGATATGTATATTCTTGTATATGTATTTCAAAATCTAATTAAACATAACCGTCGGAATTGAATATGCCAGAGTATGTAAATTTTATATTCTGCACTTAACATTGATCTGTGTTAAATGTCTTACAACTTTACATCCAAAAATTTATATACTCAAAATTGCCCATGGCATGTTTATTGTCAAAACAATTTATAATAATAATAACAATAACAATAATAATAATAATAATAATAATAATAATAATAATAATAATAATAATAATAATAATAATAATAATAATAATAATAATAATAATAATAATAATAATAATAATAATAATAATAATAAACAATGATAATAAATTTCCTATAAGTGTATTTAATGATGCAGTTAATTAAGCAATGTTTACATTATTTAATAACAAAATAATCATTTACCCAGTTAGCATGGAAACGTCGCGTTGTTGACTTCCTGTCCCTTGTCTGCTGTCGGTGCTCAGTACTGCCCTGTGCTCAGAGCACGTCAATCAGACGTCATACTGACGTAGTGGACGACTGTAGTGGGAGAGAATATGTCACCTGGTCGTGACACAAAGAACCACACTTGCGCACCCGTGTCTTAAATATAGGACTTTTAGTGGCCTTCACTCAATGCTGCGGTTTTCGAAACACCCATTTCTTGTGATAACAGTTTTGATAAAAGAGGTTTTCTATGTAAGTGTTTCAACTTTTCTCCTACCTCATCAAGTTTTTACTCAGGAACCAGACTAGTGATTCTCTTTCCACATTTATACTGAACTGACCCCGTTTCTTTAAACGTCTCGTGA